>JAPDDL010001141.1:0-65591 GCA_027422435.1 Schizopygopsis pylzovi
TCTCTTCTTTGTGTGTATGTGTTTATTTAACATTCAAAACCAGGCTTTATCTGTTTCGGTCACTTAGATGTGGAAGAACTTATGAAAGACGTGGGAACAGACAGAACGACGTCAGATTCATAAATAATGATCACCAATTGTTTGCTATCTTCAAAGAAAACCCCCTCTTCATATATTCAAATCCAACGTTTCAACTGTTGTAAAGACACTGACACCTTCCAGTGAAACTGATGTTTGATTATTAACCCATGTGCACTGTCAGAAAAAAAGGTACAAAAACGGTCACTTCTATGGCCTCGCTGTGAAGAACCTTTATTTTTAAGAGTGTTTGGGGGAAATTAGTTGTACCTTTTAGCTTTTAGACACCATTGTACATTTTTCCCTGAGTTGAGTGGAAATCTCAACTGTTTAGTTTCACGTTATTAACATTGTACCAGAGGTGGAAAGTAACGAATTACATTTACTCGCGTTACTGTAATTGAGTAGCTTTTTTGTGTACTTGTACTTTTTTAAGTAATTTTTTTAATCTGTAATTTTACTTTTACTTAAGTATATTTTGTGGGAAGTATTGTACTTCGCTACATTTTAAAACACATTCGTTACTGAGTAAAAAAAAATCGCTCCGTGGAAAAACTGCAGCAAATAATGGGCAGAAGAAGAAACTGGCGCTAAAAATAACAAGAACGATGCAGACGGACAAGACAGGCGTTTTAAGGGGCCGCTCACATATCGCGTCTTTTGCGCGCTTAAGTTCGTTATTTCAAATGTAGACGCGCGGTATGCGCGCTCATAATGGAAGCGACGCAGTCGCGGTGCGACGCGCTCGTTTTTTCCAGGCGCGTCCGCGCCGCATCGAGATCTAAACATCACAACTTTTCAGAATGCCGCAAGCGCACCGCAGGCCATGTGACGAAATTTCCTTCTTGTAACGGAGAGCGCAGCTGATGGTTGCTTAGCAACGACAAACGCCTCCGGAGCGCAACCGCCCGAGCGCTTTGGAAAAAAGGAGAAAGCAGCGCGCCTAGCGTTTTCCATGCGTTTTTAGGCGCGATATGTGAACGGCCCCTAATGGTGCAGACCCAGCTGAAAACCAAACCCCGTCATATTCTGCTGAAGTTGAATTCGAAGGAAATGAAGTGAACCCCTGGCCATATATTCATGCTCTATTATGCAGTGTAAGCTGTTTGCCTCGGGAGACCGAACTAGCAGCTTATAACATCTCGACATCGCCCTTCGCAAACATGTAGAGGTAACGTAAATACTTACATCATTGCATTGGTGGTTAAAACGAAGCTTTTAGCAAAAGGTTTTGCACAAATGAGCCAAAAAGACAGTGGTGCAGGGTGTGCAATATCATCTGAGATAATATAATAATTGTTGTTTTAACGGGAGTGCTTTCTTTCACTGCGCGATTCAGTCTGTTAAAATGCGTTTAGAATGATCACAAAATTGAAGATATAGAAGCAGAAAATGTATATATTTATATAATTTAATATAGTAAGTCAACATCACACGAAGAATGCCGTTTTTCTCAAAAAATCACCATGATTACATAGGCCTGTAGTTTTTCTTTTTACAACAGTTCAAAAACAAGAAGTTAATTAAGAGAGTTTAGACACCATATTGCCTGTTTTTGCTCTATTTCGACAACAAAAATAATTCCAAACACAGCCACCATTCACAGTTTTGCGTCTCTGACTCTGAGCAATGACGTGTTTCATTCCTTGAATTAACCGTTTAAATGATTCTGTTCAATCGCAATGACTCTCTTATGAGTGACTTACTGACACCTACTGGTGGTTATAATTTAACATTTAAAGTATCTTTTGATTATTATTATTTTTTTATTTCTAATGACTATTTAACATTTGTGACCCTGGACCACAAAACCAGTCTTAAGTCGCTGGGGTATATTTGTAGCAATAGCCAACAATACATTGTATGGGTTAAAATTATACATTTTTCTTTTATGCCAAAAATCATTAGAATATTCAGTAAAGATCATGTTCCATTAATATATTCTGTAAATATCCTACTGTAAATAAATCAAAACTAAGAGCTTAATTTGAACAACTTTAAAGGAGATTTTCTCAATATTTGGATTGTTTGCTCCCTCAGATTCCAGATTTTAAAATATTGTCTGATCATAACAAACCATACATCAATGGAAATATTATTTATTCAGCTTTCAGATGATGTATAAATCGCAATTTAGGAAAATGGACCCTTATGGTTTTGTGGTTCAGGGTCACATTTTATGTCTTATTTATCAAAACATTATTTCTGCATTTGTAACTGCAGGCTAAATACATTCATGTCAGTGTGTAATACATCTATGCCACTTCAGATGAAGCTTCTGCGTTTCCTCTGCATTGCAAAGATGAATTTTGTTGATACTGATTTAATTTGCCTGGTAACAGCCCAAATGTCTTATAATTCTAATTAACTGATTCCTTTAATTAAAAACACCTAGTTTGAGATTTATAGGCCCATATCCCAGGTGTGTCAAACTCAGTTCTTGGAGGGCCACAGCCCTAAAGAGTTTAGTTCCAACCCTGCTCCAACACACACACCATGTAGTTTTCAAATAAGCCTAAATGATTAGTTTAGCTGTATCAGATGTGTTTAATTAGGGTTATATCTACACTGTGTAGGGCTGTGGCCCTCCAGGTACTGAGTTTGACACCTTTGGTCTATCCCATTTTTCCTCCCTCCCATTGTTAAAATGTAACTAAGTAATTTTTACTCAGAGTAAATTTTAAATGAGCTACTTTTTACTTTTACTTGAGTATATTTTTAGACTGGTACTTTTACTTGTACTTAAGTAAAATTTCAGTAATGTAATGGTACTTTTACTTGAGTAGAATATTTTTGTACTCTTTCCACCTCTGCATTGTACTGTGTAAAAATGACAAAACGAGACTTACTGACCGAGACAAAATGTTTGACAATGCTCTCGAGAATCAAAACGGTTGCCGTTTCCTCGGCAGCCTCCGTATAAAGAACATACGGCAGATTTTCTCTCCATTGTTGTAATAATACATGCGAATGATGGCAAAACAGGCGCCTTCGTCCTTTGGCAGAGAACAGGCATGATCTGAGGAACACGAAGGTAAAAGCATGAAACATCAGTCACTCATGTCAAGTCAACAAATGCAGTATTTCGTGAATTTAGCCTCATCCGGGTAGATTTCTTCTGCTTTGGATAGACATGCTTTCACACAGTCTTTATCGCTTTCGAAGCGGTTGCTGTTGCCGCCTTCGCCTTTATATGGCTTCTGCATAATTTCTGCATAATCTACATTTTCTGCATAAATGTGCTATTATTTTAATAATAATTTATTCAATATGTATTTTTTGCAAAGTTGATTTTGTTTTTTAAATATATTTTTATTATTTTTACATTTTATTATTTTAATGACATTTTATTATTTAATAATTGTGTCTGCATTTGACAGTTTTTTTTAAAATACATATGTATTTAATAATTATATAAAAATTGAAGTATTTGTTCTGTTTTTGACAAATTAGATTTGTTTAAATATTATTTCAATTATTTAAATGTTTATTCTGTATTATGATCAAGTTGATATTTTAAATATTATTTTAAGAATAACTATTTTAACATTTGTTCTGTGTTTGACAATAAAGTATATTTAAAATACATATATATTATTTTAATGATAATATAAATATTTGAGAATTTGTTCTGCATTTTACAATGTTTCTTTAAAACAAAAGGGGAATTTAACAATAATTGAAATATTTGTTCTGTATTTGACAGTTGATTTAATTTTTTTAAATACATTTTATTTTTATATTAATTCAAATATTTGTTCTGTTCGACAATAAGGTTGATTATATTTTGTTCGGGAACCTCGGGAGCGCGGAGCGCAAATCATTTGATTAAGATCTGAACATCGGGAGCGCGCAGCGCAAATCATTTGATTAAGGTCTGAACTTCGGGAGCGCACAGCGCAAATCATTTGATTAAGATCTGAACATCGGGAGCGCGCAGCGCAAATCATTTGATTAAGGTCTGAACCTCGGGAGCGGTCAGCGCAAATCATTTGATTAAGATCTGAACATCGGGAGCGCGGAGCGCGAATCATTTGATTAAGATCTGAACATCGGGAGCGCGGAGCGCAAATCATTTGATTAAGATCTGAACTTCGGGAGCGCGAAGCGCAAATCATTTGATTAAGATCTGAACATCGGGAGCGCGCAGCGCAAATCATTTGATTAAGATCTGAACTTCGGGAGCGCGGAGCGCAAATCATTTGATAACAGATATATACTTAAACAGACCAATTTTGTTTAACTCTTGAATGTAAACCACATCTGAATAATTGGAAAAGATCAACTCAGATCAGATAAGGTTGAAGGTCTGTTCCTAAAAATTCTAGGAGTCTGAAATTTGATCTCAGATCAGGGATTAAAAACTCAGAATTGCAAGATATAAATTCAGAATACAATATAATTCCATTAATCATGATATATTTTACATTATTATAATTATATTTTAATTCCTGTTGAAAATTTAACTCCAAGTATATAACAAGTAATTGCACAATATACAATGAGATATGAATTCACCATTGCAAAAAAACAATTGTGATAAAATAACGCAATTATTAAATTTTTTCATCTTTGTGGCTTCCATAAATAACAGTATGTCAATAAAGTGTTGCTTGTGTTTTTCAATAAAACAGACACGAGGACTTTTATCTGATATGTCAAAAATGTGAGGGAAAGCTCCTCTTGTCTCGACATGTCTCACTGAAAAAACAAACATGACTGGGCAAGAATTTTCATACTGTGCTGAATCTGACACATGTCACCATATGACCATCATCCTAGAGTTACTAATCTCTTCCATCTTTATTTGACCCTCTAACACTAGCACTCTTGTCTGTATTCTAATTCTATTTGATCTAATCTGTCTTCTATTTATTTAAAAAAACACACACACATTTGACCCTCTATCAATTGCATAATTATTCTCTAACTGCTAGCTTTTCTTGTACAACTAACAGTCTTTTTTCTATATTCTATATACTCGTTTTCTTAACAAAAAAAATATACAATAAAAAAACCTTCCCACGTTTACTGCTTTAAGCTAACCAGGACTTGTAATAGCACTTGCATGTTGTTGCTCTTTTGTTGGTTTTGATTGCTTCTATAATGTCCTCATTTATAAGTCGCTTTGGAAAATAGCGTCAGCTATATTACTAAATTAAAAAAAGTGTTTTACTGAAGGTTTCTAGACGTTCTGGCCGCTTGTAAGGATCCTGCTGATCTTTCAGGAGAAGTTCTTATAAACGGAGCTCCACAACCTCCAAACAACAAATGTCTGCAGCAGCAGTTTTTAACATTACGTGACATGACATCTGACGCACGGACGCCATGACATCTGACGCACAGACGCCATGACACATGCCAAACCTATTACATCTGACGCACCACATGCCAAACCTGTGACATCTGATGCACCACATGCCAAACCTGTGGCATAAACCTGTGACATCTGACGCACCACATGCCAAACCTGTGACATAAACCTGTGAAATCTGACGCACCACATGCCAAACCTGTGGCATAAACCTGTGACATCTGACGCACCACATGCCAAACCTGTGGCATAAACCTGTGACATCTGACGCACCACATGCCAAACCTGTGGCATAAACCTGTGACATCTGACGCACCACATGCCAAACCTGTGGCATAAACCTGTGACATCTGACGCACCACATGCCAAACCTGTGACATCTGACGCACCACATGCCAAACCTGTGACATCTGACGCACCACATGCCAAACCTTTGGCATAAACCTGTGACATCTGACGCACCACATGCCAAACCTGTGACATAAACCTTTGACATCTGACGCACCACATGCCAAACCTGTGGCATAAACCTGTGACATCTGACGCACCACGTGCCAAACCTTTGACATAAACCTTTGACATCTGACGCACCACATGCCAAACCTGTGACATAAACCTTTGACATCTGACGCACCACATGCCAAACCTGTGACATAAACCTGTGACAATGTCGCGTTGCGTGTCGCACCTTCGGTAGTGACTGACACCTGCCGTTGGGTGCCGCTGCATAATGTAGATTGCGTGACACAAGCACGTCAGTACGATATTGATTTAATTAACAGTTTGTTGTGATCCAGTAGCCTGCTTTGTACAATAGCCATACATTCAAATACATAAATATTAGTGGTGGGAATAGATTCATTTTTTTAAATCTAGATTAATCTTGGAATTAATCTAGATTAAAATGGCTCATTTGAATTCTGCCGAAGGCATTCAGAATATGTGTGCTACCCAAATAATGACTAAAAGTAAGTCTTTGAGAACGGGTTTCTCAAGCCAGGTGGCGCATTAGACCAGGGGCTCATCTCCTGTTTCCAAAATGCATCACAAACTTTAATCTCTTCCCGTCCCAATCCCACGAAAAAACTGGGGGAAAAACCCGTTCCACTCCCGGAAGAATGACTCCCATTCCCTCCCACTCCCGTGTTGTTTTTTTTGTTGGTTTTTTTGCCGATAACTGTCAATTACAGTAAAAATATAGTACAGATCACAGCGTGCCCACCTTATTAGTTGAATAAAAAAACAAAATGTCGTTTTTTGTTATTATATTGAACTGAAAGCCATCTTTTGCACAGATTAAATTTCATGTAAATCATCCATGCTAACACACACGTCTTCTATTTTTATTTTTTAGACATTTCACTCTCTATAGATATATTTTTCAAAGACGGAGTTTCGAAGTTTCTCGCTCAAGTTCACATGAGACCTAAAGCGCATCCTGTTTGCTTAAAAGCGCAACGTTTCGTTGTTATTCTGAGTGCACACAAATAAACATAGAGTCTTTACAGATTCGAAAGATGTATTAGGCTACTTTTATCTGTATGACCAAGAATGACGGAGATGTAAGAGCAAGTGAGCGCACCGGAGCCTGTCCTGCAGCAAACGCGCTTCCACACAAACACTTCAATAGCGCACATTTCTCTAGGTTAACATCATATTGAGCGGCCATGTAAAGTTGCTACTACATACATCTTTCAGATAAAATGCCATTTTTGAGGTTGATGAATGATAAGTGAGCGTTTGGATGTCCTGCCCGATTGTATTACCACATAGACCAGCCGTTAACAATCTGTCCATCACGGACTGCCAGCCTCTAGTTCGAAGACTCGTTCTCGCCCCCTACAGTGCAATTCGGCTAGGTATACATCCGCGCTAAAATATCAGGGTGAATGTCATCATAGCTTGCGTAGTATAGACCCAGCTCCCAACCCAACTTTGAGAATAGATTAACGGCGATATTTTTTTTATAGCCCGATAAGAGTCTCACGTTAACGCAGCACGTTAACGCCGATAACGGCCCACCACTAGTAAATATGCTTTTTTTTCTGACACTTGCCTATCCGAAATTACATAAAAAATATAATCTGTCATGAGAAAACTCCACAAGCCATTATAAAGTGATGTCTACTATTATAACATGATTTATGCAACTTAAACCAACCATTCAGAAGTGTGCCTGACCTTGACACAGGCTTTTCACAATGCAATGCAGTGTAGCCTAAGTCTGCAACATATAATGTAAGTCTAGATGCTATTTAAACAACATTTCTACTTATTAACCTGTCTGCAGAAAGTCAAATGCTTTGACAAAACATTCAGACAACTCCAGAAGAAATGCATGCTCATAATATATAGATTATGAGCATGCATTTTTTCTGGAGTTGTCTAAATATGACAGTTTTTATTTTTAATGTAATTTCGGATAGGCAAGTCAGAAAAAAATGCCTATTTACGTATTTGAATGTATGGCTCTTGTACAAAGCAGGCTACTGTAAATAAACTTACAATTACAAAATACACATTAAGGGGCATTAGACACATTTTAATCTTAACAGAGGAATATTTGTTGTACAAATGAATTTCGCGATGCAATAAATCGTATACTTGACCGCAACATACTGTTAATTAAATCAATATCGTTCTGACGTTAAGTGCTTGTGCCACGCAATCTACATTATGCAGCGGCACCCAGCAGCAGGTGTCAGTCACTACTGAAGGTGCGACACGCAGCGCGACATTGTCACAGGTTTATGCCACAGGTTTGGCATGTGGTGCGTCAGATGTTACAGGTTTATGTCACGGGTTTGACATGTGGTGCGTCAGATGTCACAGGTTTATGTCACGGGTTTGGCATGTGGTGCGTCAGATGTCAGAGGTTTATGTCACGGGTTTGGCATGTGGTGCGTCAGATGTCACAGGTTTATGTCACGGGTTTGGCATGTGGTGCGTCAGATGTCACAGGTTTATGTCACGGGTTTGGCATGTGGTGCGTCAGATGTCACAGGTTTATGTCACGGCTTTGGCATGTGGTGCGTCAGATGTCACAGGTTTATGTCACGGGTTTGGCATGTGGTGCGTCAGATGTCACAGGTTTATGTCACAGGTTTGGCATGTGGTGCGTCAGATGTCACAGATTTATGTCACAGGTTTGGCATGTGGTGCGTCAGATGTCAAAGGTTTGGCATGTGGTGCGTCAGATGTCACAGGTTTATGTCAAAGGTTTGGCATGTGTGCGTCAGATGTCACAGGTTTATGTCAAAGGTTTGGCATGTGTGCGTCAGATGTCACAGGTTTATGTCACAGGTTTGGCATGTGGTGCGTCAGATGTCACAGGTTTGGCATGTGTGCGTCAGATGTCATGTCACGTAATGTACACGGCATTGCATTGTGAAAAGCCTGTGTCAAGGTCAGGCACACTTCTGAATGGTTGGTGTAAGTTTCATAAATCACGTTATAATAGTAGACATCACTTTATAATGGCTTGTGGAGTTTTCTCGGGACAGATTATATTTTTTATGTAATTTCGGATAGGCAAGTCAAGTCAAGTCACCTTTATTTATATAGCGCTTTTAACAATACAAATTGTAACAAAGCACTGCACAATATCAAAATAGGCAAATTGTGTCAATAATGTAAAATGACAGGATTTAACACTCAATTATCAGCTGAATGCATTTCATTATTGAATTTAGTAATGGCATTGTCCAGCTTAGTTCAGTTTAAATAATATCTGTGCAATCAAGTCGATGATTGTGCTGCAAGTGAAGTGTCCCCAACTAAGCAAGCCAGAGGCGACAGCGGCAAGGAACGAAAACTCCATCGGTGACAGAATGGAGAAAAAAACCTTGGGAGAAACCAGGCTTAGTCTGGGGGCCAGTTCCCCTCCAGCCAGACGAATCAGTAGTTTGTTCCAACTGCAGTAAAGTCAGAGTGTAAGTGGTCCACTGGTTCCAGGGGTCTTTCCCCGATGGATGTCTAGGTGACGAGGTTCTCACTGGAGATCTGTCTCTGGGGCTCATCTATGTGTCCTAGACTCCGCTGACGGTCAGGGCTGTAGAGGTTGTCTCCAGGTGCTGATCCTCCATTTATGTGTCAGAAAGTGTCAGAAAAAAAGCCTATTTACATATTTGAATGTATGGCTCTTGTACAAAGCAGGCTACTGTAAATAAACTTACAATGACAAAATACACATTAAGGGACATTAGACACATTTCAATTTTAACAGAGGAATATTTGTTGTACAAATGAATTTCGCGATGCAATAAATCGTATACTTGACCGCAACAAACTGTTAATTAAATCAATATCGTGCTGACGTGCTTGTGTCACGAAATATACATTAAGCAGCGGCACCTAGGGGCAGGTGTCAGTCACTACCGAAAGTGCGACACGCAGCGCGACATTGTCACAGGTTTATGTCACAGGTTTGGCATGTGCCATGGCGTCTGTGCGTCAGATGTCACAGGTTTGGCATGTGGTGCGTCAGATGTCACAGGTTTGGCATGTGTCATGGCATCTGTGCGTCAGATGTCATGTCACATAATGTTAAAACTGCCTCTCAGATTTTCTCTCCATTGTCGTAATAATACATGGGTATGATGGCAAAACAGGCGCCTTCGTCCTTTGGCAGAGAACAGGCATGATCTGAGGAACACGAAGGTAAAAGCATGAAACATCAGTCACTCATGTCAAATCAACAAATGCAGTATTTAGTGAATTTAGCCTCATCCGGGTAGATTTCTTCTGCTTTGGATAGACATGCTTTCACACAGTCTTTATCGCTTTCGAAACGGTTGCTGTTGCCGCCTTCGCCTTTATAGAAGAACGGGTCAAATTACTCATTATTATCGCATTAACTTCGTCTAGCATATGGACACACCGAAAATGTTTTTAATTTCTAAAGGCTTCTGCATAAATGTGCTATTATTTTAATAATAATTTATTCAATATATTTTTTATGCAAAGTTGATTTTATTTTAAATATATTTGTATTATTTTTATATTTTATTATTTTAATAATAATTTATTATTTTAATAATTTTGTCTGCATTTGACAGTTTTTTTTAATACATATGTATTTAATAATTATATAAATATTGAAATATTTGTTTTTGACAAATTAGATTTGTTTAAATATTATTTCAATTATTTAAATATTTATTCTGTATAATGATCAAGTTGATATTTTAAATATTATTTTAAGAATAACTATTTTAACATTTGTTCTGTGTTTGACAATAAAGTATATTTAAAATACATATATATTATTTTAATGATAATATAAATATTTGAGAATTTGTTCTGCATTTTACAATGATTCTTTAAAACAAATAGTTAATTTAATAATAATTGAATATTTTTTCTGTATTTGACAGTTGATTTAATTTTTTTAAATACATTTTATTTTAATATTAATTAAAATATTTGTTCTGTTCGACAATAAGGTTGATTATATTTTGTTCGGGAACCTCGGGAGCGCAAATCATTTGATTAAGATCTGAACGTCGGGAGCACGGAGCGCAAATTATTTGATTAAGGTCTGGACATCGGGAGCGCGCAGCGCAAATCATTTGATTAAGATCTGAACCTCGGGAGCGCGGAGCGCAAATCATTTGATTAAGATCTGAACATCGGGAGCGCGCAGCGCAAATCATTTGATTAAGATCTGAACTGCGGGAGCGCGCAGCGCAAATCATTTGATTAAGATCTGAACTCGGGAGCGCGGAGCGCAAATCATTTGATTAAGATCTGAACTGAGGGAGCGCGCAGCGCAAATCATTTGATTAAGATCTGATTTTCAGGAGCGCACAGCGCAAATCATTTGATTAAGATCTGAACATCGGGAGCGCGCAGCGCAAATCATTTGAGTAAGGTCTGATTTTCGGGAGCGCGCAGCGCAAATAATTTGATTAAGATCTGAACATCGGGAGCGCGGAGCGCAAATCATTTGATTAAGGTCTGAACTGCGGGAGTGCGCAGCGCAAATCATTTGATTAAGGTCTGAACATCGGGAGCGCAGAGCGCAAATCATTTGATTAAGATCTGAACTGCGGGAGCGCGCAGCGCAAATCATTTGATTAAGATCTGATTTTCGGGAGCGCGCAGCGCAAATCATTTGATTAAGATCTGAACATCGGGAGCGCGCAGCGCAAATCATTTGATAAAGGTCTGAACATCGGGAGCGCGCAGCGCAAATCATTTGATTAAGGTCTGAACATCGGGAGCGCGCAGGGCAAATCATTTAATTAAGGTCTGAACTTCGGGAGCGCGCAGCGCAAATCATTTGATTAAGGTCTGAACATCGGGAGCGCGCAGCGCAAATCATTTGATTAAGATCTGAACTTCGGGAGCGCGCAGCGCAAATCATTTGATTAAGATCTGAACTTCAGGAGCGCGCAGCGCAAATCATTTGATTAAGATCTGAATTTCGGGAGCGCGCAGCGCAAATCATTTCATTAAGATCTGAACTTCGGGAGCGCAAATCATTTGATAACAGATATATACTTAAACAGACCAATTTTGATTAACTCTTGAATGTAAACCACATCTGAATAATTGGAAAAGATCAACTCAGATCAGAAAAGGTTGAAGGTCTGTTCCTAAAAATTCTAGGAGTCTGAAATTTGATCTCAGATCAGGGATTAAAAACTCAGAATTGCAAGATATAAACTCAGAATACAATATAATTCCATTAATCATGATATATTTTACATTATTATAATTATATTTAAATTTCCTGGTGAAAATTTAACTCCAAGTATATAACAAGTAATTGCACAATATACAATGAGATATGAATTCACCATTGCAAAAAAACAATTGTGATAAAATAATGCAATTATTTTATTTTTTCATCTTTGTGGCTTCCATAAATAACAGTATGTCAATAAAGTGTTGCTTGTGTTTTTCAATAAAACAGACACGAGGACTTTTATCTGATTTGAGGAAAAGCTCCTCTTGTCTCGACATGTCTCACTGAAAAAAACAAACATGACTGGGCAAGAATTTTCATACTGTGCTGAATCTGACACATTTCACCATATGACCATCATCCTAGAGTTACTAATCTCTTCCATCTTTATTTTACCCTCTAACACTAGCACTCTCATCTCTATTCTAATTCTATTTCAAGGTTTCTTTATTTGTCACATAATAAATTATACAGGGTATAATCAAAAGTGAAATGTAGGTCAAATCAGGTCCGCTCAGTGGACAGTGCAAAGAATAAAAAAATATATAAAAGTAACACCACACAAGAGCATATATATATAGGTAAAAAAGAAATAAAAAGTAAAATGTGCAGTAGAATAAAGAAAAGTGCAAAACAGTAAGATGTGCAAACAGTAGGATGTGCAAAACCAGTATATGGGACTTAATAAATAGTACTATAAACAGGAGGGATGTGCAACGGCTTTTTTTTTTTTTTTTTTAAACAGAGTTTGTGTTTTGGAGCCTGATGGCCTGAGGGAAGAAGCTCCTCCTTAGTCTTTCAGTCCTTGCCATCATGCTCCTGAAGCGCTTGCCAGATGGCAGTAAACGGAAAAGATGGTTACCGGGGTGATTCGAGTCCTTGATGATTTTTACATCTCTGCTTTTGCAGCGTTTGAGGTAGATGACCTGCAGAGAGGGGAGAGCAGACCCTGAGATGCGCTCAGCTAAACGCACGACTCTCTGCAGAGCTTTACAGTCCTGGTTTGTGGCGTTACCATACCACACTGAGATGCACTGAGTCAGAACACTTTCTATGGCCCCTGAATAGAAAGTTTTCAGGATAGCTGGAGAGACCCTGAATTTCCTCAGCTGTCGCAGATGGTACAGCCTTTGCCTGGCTTTCTTAACCTGAGTTTGAATGTGTGTAGTCCATGTCAGGTCCTCTGAGATGTTTACACCGAGGTACTTGAAGCTACTCACCCTCTCCACAGGGGTCCCACTGGTCATAAGAGGAGTGTAGGGGTACAGCCGCTGCTGTCTCTTCCTGAAGTCCACGATCAGCTCTTTGGTTTTGCTCACGTTCAGAGAGAGACAGTTGTCCTGGCACCATGATGTAATTCTCTCCACCTCATGCAAGTATGCGGCCTCGTCTTCGTTGTTAATGAGGCCCAGAACCACAGTATCATCAGCAAATTTAATGATAGAAGTGGAGCTGTGAGAGGACACGCAGTCGTGGGTGTATAGAGAGTAGAGCAGGGGGCTCAGGACACAGCCCTGTGGGGCTCCTATGTTCAGGGTGATGGAGTTGGAGGTGAACTGGCCGACTTTCACCACTTGTGGTCTGGTGGTGAGGAAATCTTGAATCCAGTCACAAAGTGAAGTGTTTAGTCCAAGGTCTGAGAGTTTAACAGCCAGCTTGGTGGGGACTATAGTATTGAAAGCGGAGCTATAGTCAATAAATAGCAGCCTTACATAGTTGCCATTTTTGCTGTCAATGTGAGTGAGGGAGGAGTGCAGTACCTGAGAGATGGCATCATCAGTAGACCTATTTGGCCGAGAGGCAAACTGAAGAGGGTCCAAAGTAGCAGGGATGGAGGAGCAAATGTGTTTCTTTAAAAGTCTCTCAAAAACCTTCATGACTGTCGATGTGAGGGCAACTGGACGATAGTCATTCAAGCAAGAGGGTTTACTGTTCTTAGGCACAGGGATAATGACAGATTTTTTAAAGGGGGTGGGGACCACAGAGGTAGCAAGGGACTCATTAAAGATGGACGTAAACAAACCAGCAAGCTGATCAGCACAGGACCTCAGAACGCGGCCAGTAATCCCATCGGGTCCTGCTGCTTTTCTGACGTTCACTCTCCTCAGTTCCCTCCGAACGTCATCCTCTGACACGGTGAATACATGATCATCGCTGCTCTGTCTGCTGCTTCCAGACGCGCTGATCGGCAGAGTCGCGCTGCCATTATGTTCAAAGCGGCCGTAGAAGGTGTTTAGCTCTTCGGCCAGCAACGGATCTGCTCTCACCTCCACAGAGGAGTTGTTTCCAGAGGAACAGATGGTCTTTAGTCCCTGCCACATGCGTCGAGAGTCATTGAGCTGGAAAAGTGACTCAATTCTCTCACTGTATCGGCGTTTAGCGGCTCTAACTGCACGACGGAGAGCATAGCAAGATGCCTTGTACTCACTCATGTTTCCTGACAGAATACCGGCATTGTATGCGGCAGTTCGATGGTTAACCGCGTCACGAATTGTTCTGTCCACCCACGGTTTCTGATTTGAGAGAGTCTTTATTGTTACCGTTTCAGTGGCCTGTTCGGTTAGTGTGTTTACGAAGCTTAATGCTACCTCCGTGAATTTGCTGACGTCAGATGAACTCGCCCGGAACATGTCCCAGTCGACGTCATCAAGAGACGCCTGTAGCGTAGAGGACCAGCGCGTCACTTCCCTCTCCACCGGGGGTTCTTGAATGATCCGTTGTTTATAATCCGGTGTGAGAAAAATGGCGACATGATCTGATTTCCCAAACGCCGGCAGTGAGTGGGCTTTGTAGGCATTTTTGAATTGGGTGTAGCAGTGATCGAGTGTATTCAGTCCTCTGGTTGGACAGGATATGTGCTGATGAAAGTTAGGGATGACCTTTTTGAGGTTAGCTTTGTTAAAGTCTCCAGCGATGATGCATGCAGCATCAGGATGTATGTTGATATATCTGCTGAGTTCATCTATTTGATCTAATCTGTCTTCTATTTATTTAAAAAAAAACACACACACATTTGACCCTCTATCAATTGCATATTATTCTCTAACTAGTCTTTTTTCTATATAAAAAAACTTCCTACGTTTACTGCTTTAAGCTAACCAGGACTTGTAATAGCACTTGCATGTTGTTGCTCTTTTGTTGGTTTTGATTGCTTCTATAATGTCCTCATTTGTAAGTCGCTTTGGATAAAAGCTTCAGCTAAATGACTAAATTAAAAAAGTGTTTTACTGAAGGTTTCTGGACATTCTGGCCGCTTGTAAGTATCCTGCTGGTCTTTCAGGAGAAGTTCTTATAAACGGAGATCCACAACCTCCAAACTACAAATGTCTGTCTGGATACGTAGTGCAGGTATAAACCACAAAAAACACTAATTTACTACGTTTCCTTTCTTAGTAAAGTAGCAGCACATTCTCCACAATGACACGTGATGTGAGGAATTACTCAGGTCTGGAGCACAAATGCTGAACTTACACTGAACTTAGGCGTCACATTTGACTCTAACAATGACTTCTGCATTTAAAACAGGACGCTGAACTCGTTATTCTGTAATTCATATCATGACTAAGGGCATTGTGGGTTTCCTGACTAAGATTAGAAGAGATGGACTGAAACCGTTCAGTAGTTTAGTTTGTTTTCCTTCCATAAATAGAGTTTAATAGAGTTTGGTCTTGTGTTTACTGCAGGAGTCTGAATTCCTCCAGTGATTGTTTAATCGAATCTCAAATCACACCAGCTGTGTCCTGAGACACTCTGCTTCATTAAGGGCGTGTTCAGAAAGGGCTCTGTCATGGGTTAAACACATGAAATATCCTGAAAGTCTTGTGTTTTTGCAGGATGACGTGGTCATGGGGACGCTGACTGTTCGCGAGGATCTGCGTTTCTCAGCAGCTTTACGACTCCCGAAGTCAATCCGTCAGAGAGAAAAAGATGAGAAGATTGAGAGACTCATTCAGGAGCTGGGATTAAGCAAAGTGGCCGATTCACGGGTAACAAACCAAACACACCTTCATCTGACTGACTACATGTGCAATCAACTCCAGCTAACAACTATCCACTGTTGTTTGTTCATGAAATGATTAGTAATAATCAGAAGGAGCTTTATTGCCAGGTATGTTAACATATACGAGTCAACTATAATTTTACCCCAAAAATGTTGTTGAGCTACAGGAATGATAATGAAAGGGTTACTCTAGAACAGCAAGAGTGTGAAACAGACTCACACACAGAGAAAGAGAAGGATATATACACACATTTATAAAAAAATATATATTTTAATGATCTATAAGCATTTGTAAAATAATTATAAAACTATATTTAAGGTACAATGTGTATCATCTGATTTGATTATGTATTTGTCATTCTAACTGATGGAAAGTGAGAAAATAAAGGATTCGGCTTAAAAGTTGACTTCATCTATTGGACAACATTTGTATTACAGCCTTCTTCTGTCAGCTGAAATGTCTTATGTTTTTAATTTGCTGTCAGCTTCCTGATCATCGGAAATTCATAAAAAAGCTAATTTTCTCAGTATTACTTGTTCTCCATAAGTAGAAAATTTTGAGGCATTTGAACAATGCACTTTAAAGAAAAAGTACGATTTCGTTTTTTACCATTATTTTAATAAATTGCCATGGCAACACAATTCAAGAAATCCCCAAAACCTTCGCAATTTAGCATCTTCAATATTTTGGCATCATCTTAACAAAGTTTGGTGTGAATTGCGTGATTCTTCTAGGAAGAATAGGCAATAATGCACAGCCGGAATTAAAAAAAATCCACATTTACACAAAAGAAATCCACAAACCAAAATAGCTGACTACCTGTTGGTTGTAGCTAATGTTCCTGCTCGAAGAGAACAATGGATCAAAAGGTGGTGCCTCTAGAGCTCATGCTCTAAGTTTTTCCCAGTGGTGGACAAAGTACACAGATCAAGTACTTGAGTAAAAGTACAGATACGTATAATAAAATATTACTCCAGTAGAAGTAAAAGTACTGCTTTTTCAATTTTACTCGAGTGAAAGTACAAAAGTACTAAATTTTTTATGTACTTAAGTAAAAAAGTACTGATAGGCAGATTTATTTTATATAGACTACTTTATTTAATTTTATATTAGCACATATTTTTATAATCATACTGCCCAAAATACCTGGGTTTTTCCCAAAATAACCACTATAGAGTCAAGATATATATTTTGTTGATATGGACTACGTTGATGAGAGTGATGTAGTAATGTTCACTGTGAAGCTTACACTGCCATGTACCTGAGAGAAAACAGATTTCACCATCTAATTTTCACCAGTAAGAAAAAAGTTTTAGAACTTGTTGTTTTGCAGAACGTCAGTTATATATGACATGAGAATTAGGCCTGAAATTAGGAAGAACATTTTAAGGAAAATCTAATTATATTTTCATAATGATTTTTTTTCTTCTCAAACCTTGTCTGTGGTGTAAAAACACCCCTGGCCAAATGCCCCCAGAGGGCATCACTTCCCACTCTGATAATTACTGTAGTTACTATGTTCTGAACATCACATCCTTTCTTTTTCCCTCAGATGGAATCTATCTAGGTGGCTGAATAAAGATATTTGGACTTTATATCAAAACATTTCCTCAACTTAGCACCAGCAAGCTTGTTAGCTAGACAGTTAGCATCATCTAACAATATTTACTTATTTTCAGTATGGTTATGAATAAACATTCATATCTGTCTACTCGGCTAGTTGATCTAAACAATATGAAAATGTATACTCTTGATAAACAATATAAAAACAGACGTCACATAGGTCTAAATGCATAGCATTTTAATAAAACTGCTAACGTTACAGCAGCAGGGAATATGAACGTGCATGAGTTATTTTATTTAATCAGTGTTATTTTAATGTTTTGTTTTTGACCTAAAACATAACGTTAGAGACACTGATGTTGATCTGTCTGCATTCAAGCATTTCAGTGGGCTTAAATAGATCACCCTTTACAGCAGATTTAGTTCACAAACAACTGACAGTTTTGACCTAAATATTGTTTTCAGTTACAATAATTAATCCTAAAATTCGACATTAGTAACGTACTTTTCACAGCATCAGTAGCGCGCGCTCACAAGATCTCCCGGTTCATTACTTGTGAGTTCAGTTCACTGGAGAAGACTCGCTCTAAACGGATCATTTGAATCAGTGAGTTTTCGACTCGAGAACAGCTGCAATCGGATCATTGCAATTTGTAAATGAATCGTTTGCTGCGATTTGCGAACCGATTGAACAGGTTCATTGAAAATAATCAGTTTGTTCATGAATCAGACACCGCTTCCGCGTCTCGGAGCACGTGATGTATTATAAGGAGTAACTCGGTCATGAGTCTCGGTCATGTGAGCTCTAACCAGCGCTGTGAGATCCAGAAGAACACAAATGACTCGTTGATTTAAACTAGTTTGAAGCCAGCTGAAACAGCACTGACAAACAGGAGAAACACTGTGCGCAACGGCACAGTCAATCTACAAATAGCCATTATATTTATCGAATTGCATTGTTAATGTAGACATGTATTAAATGTTTTAAAGGAGAAATTGAATATAATTGCAATATTTTTTGGTGAATAAGCTATAGCGTTTGTGCATTTATATTAAATGTATTTAGACTACTGTGTTAATACAGATACTCAGAAACAATGCAGTTATTTTTTTATTATGGCATTGAGGTGCTATATGTGTGGTTTTAACTGTGGTTATCATGATCTAAATGTATGCTACTATGGAAGACCAAACTGTGCTGAAGATATGAGTCATCAAAGTCAGGCAACACAAACATGTGTCATGATTTGAAACAATATCACTCATCTTAAATTAGAAATCTTAATTAGATTTTTCTATCAAGATATTTATTTTGTTAAGGAAAAATGACTGGAAAAGAGTAAATAATTAAAAAAACGTGAAGTGTTTGTCATGTTTTGATCATAAAGAGATATTTAAAACCACAGCCAACTGTCTGGTTTTACAACTTTCACCACGGAGAAAATATCTGCCTTTAAACTTGAAAGATATAAATATTCAAAATGTAGTGTGTGTGATAATTATTAATATCGACTAATATGAAAAATGTTATCTTCTGTGTCTTGACATTATTCTGGTGAACTTTGAAACAAATCGAGAAGTTGAAATCAAAGCATTTGGAAAATTCTGAAGTTATGAATGAATGAATGATGCATTTATATAGCGATTTATTGTGTATTGTTGTACACCAAAAGCGCTTTACAATCATGTGGGGGGGGGGGGGGGGGGGGGGGGGTCGGGATCTCTCCTCAACCACCACCAGTGTGCAGCATCCAATTGGAGGATGCGACGACTGCCACAGGACAACGACACCAGTGCGCTCGCCACACACCAACTACAGGTGCAGAGGAGAGAGAGTCATAGAGCCAATCAAGTGGATGCGCTCGCCACACACCGACTACAGGTGGAGACGAGAGAGAGTCATAGAGCCAATCAAGTGGATGCGCTCACCACACACAAGTTACAGGTGGAGAGGAGAGAGGCATAGAGCCAATCAAGTGGATGCACCCACCACACACAAGTTACAGGTGGAGAGGAGAGAGGCATAGAGCCAATCAAGTGGACGCGCCCACCACACACCAGCTACATGTAGAGAGGAGAGAGAGTCATAGAGCCAATCAAGTGTATGCGCTCACCCCACATCAGCTACAGGTGGAGAGGAGAGAGAGACATAGAGCCAATCAAGTGGATGCGCTCACCACACACCAGCTACAGGTGGAGAGGAGAGAGACATAGAGCCAATCAAGTGTATGCGCTCGCCACACACCAGCTACAGGTGGAGAGGAGAGAGAGTCATAGAGCCAATCAAGTGTATGTGCTCGCCACACACCAGCTACAGGTGGAGAGGAGAGAGACATAGAGCCAATAAAGT
The DNA here is from genome assembly GCA_027422435.1 of Schizopygopsis pylzovi. Classification (NCBI taxonomy): domain Eukaryota; kingdom Metazoa; phylum Chordata; class Actinopteri; order Cypriniformes; family Cyprinidae; genus Schizopygopsis; species Schizopygopsis pylzovi. The sequence continues at coordinate 19,998 of JAPDDL010001141.1, forward strand.
GTATGCGCTCACCACACACCAGCTACAGGTGGAGAGGAGAGAGTCATAGTGCCAATCAAGTGTATGCGCCCACCACACACCAGCTACAGTTGGAGAGAGTCAAAGTGCCAATCAAGTGGATGCGCCCACCACACACCAGCTACAGGTGGAGAGAGTCATAGTGCCAATCAAGTGGATGCGCTCACCACACACAAGCTACAGGTGGAGAGGAGAGAGAGACATAGAGCCAATCAAGTGTATGTGCTCACCACACAGCAGCTACAGGTGGAGAGGAGAGAGAGACATAGAGCCAATCAAGTGTATGAGCTCACCACACAGCAGCTACAGGTGGAGAGGAGAGAGAGACATAGAGCCAATCAAGTGTATGCGCTCACCACACAGCAGTTACAGGTGGAGAGGAGAGAGAGACATAGAGCCAATCAAGTGTATGTGCTCACCACACAGCAGCTACAGGTGGAGAGGAGAGAGAGACATAGAGCCAATCAAGTGTATGCGCTCACCACACACCAGCTACAGGTGGAGAGGAGAGAGACATAGAGCCAATAAAATGTATGCGCTCACCACACACCAGCTACAGGTGGAGAGGAGAGAGAGACTTAGAGCCAATCAAGTGTATGCGCTCGCCACACACCAGCTACAGGTGGAGAGGAGAGAGAGTCATAGAGCCAATCAAGTGTATGCGCTCGCCACACACCAGCTACAGGTGGAGAGGAGAGAGACATAGAGCCAATAAAGTTTATGCGCTCACCACACACCAGCTACAGGTGGAGAGGAGAGAGTCATAGAGCCAATCAAGTGGATGCGCTCACCACACACCAGCTACAGGTGGAGAGGAGAGAGTCATAGAACCAATCAAGTGGATGCTCTCACCACACACCAGCTACAGGTGGAGAGGAGAGAGACATAGAGCCAATAAAGTTTATGCGCTCACCACACACCAGCTACAGGTGGAGAGGAGAGAGAGTCATAGAGCCAATCAAGTGTATGCGCTCGCCACACACCAGCTACAGGTGGAGAGGAGAGAGACATAGAGCCAATAAAGTTTATGCACTCACCACACACCAGCTACAGGTGGAGAGGAGAGAGTCATAGTGCCAATCAAGTGCATGCGCCCACCACACACCAGCTACAGGTGGAGAGAGTCAAAGTGCCAATCAAGTGGATGCGCCCACCACACACCAGCTACAGGTGGAGAGAGTCATAGTGCCAATCAAGTGGATGCGCTCACCACACACCAGCTACAGCTGGAGAGGAGAGAGAGACATAGAGCCAATCAAGTGTATGTGCTCACCACACAGCAGCTACAGGTGGAGAGGAGAGAGAGACATAGAGCCAATCAAGTGTATACGCTCACCACACACCAGCTACAGGTGGAGAGGAGAGAGTCATAGTGCCAATCAAGTGTATGCGCTCACCACACACCAGCTACAGGTGGAGAGGAGAGAGACATAGAGCCAATAAAATGTATGCGCTCACCACACACCAGCTACAGGTGGAGAGGAGAGAGAGACTAGAGCCAATCAAGTGTAGCGCTCGCCACACACCAGCTACAGGTGGAGAGGAGAGAGAGTCATAGAGCCAATCAAGTGTATGCGCTCACCACACACCAGCTACAGGTGGAGAGGAGAGAGACATAGAGCCAATAAAGTTTATGCGCTCACCACACACCAGCTACAGGTGGAGAGGAAGAGTCATAGGCCAATCAAGTGGATGCGCTCACCACACACCAGCTACAGGTGGAGAGGAGAGAGTCATAGAACCAATCAAGTGGATGCTCTCACCACACACCAGCTAAGGTGGAGAGGAGAGAGACATAGAGCCAATAAAGTTATGCGCTCACCACACACCAGCTACAGGTGGAGAGGAGAGAGAGAGTCATAGAGCCAATCAAGTGTATGCGCTCCCACACACCCAGCTACAGGTGGAGAGGGAGAGAGACATAGAGCCAATCAAGTTATGCCTCACCACACACCAGCTACAGGTGGAGAGGAGAGAGTCATAGTGCCAATCAAGTGATGCGCCCACCACACACCAGCTACAGGTGGAGAGAGGTCAAAGTGCCAATCAAGTGGATGCGCCCACCACACACCAGCTACAGGTGGAGAGAGAGTCATAGGCCAATCAAGTGGATGCGCTCACCACACACCAGCTACAGGTGGAGAGGAGAGAGAGACATAGAGCCAATCAAGTGTATGTGCTCACCACACAGCAGCTACAGGTGGAGAGGAGAGAGAGACATAGAGCCAATCAAGTGTATACGCTCACCACACACCAGCTACAGGTGGAGAGGAGAGAGTCATAGTGCCAATCAAGTGTATGCGCTCACCACACACCAGCTACAGGTGGAGAGGAGAGAGACATAGAGCCAATAAAATGTATGCGCTCACCACACACCAGCTACAGGTGGAGAGGAGAGAGAGACATAGAGCCAATCAAGTGTATGCGCTCGCCACACACCAGCTACAGGTGGAGAGAGTCAAAGTGCCAATCAAGTGGATGCGCCCACCACACACCAGCTACAGGTGGAGAGAGTCATAGTGCCAATCAAGTGGATGCGCTCACCACACACCAGCTACAGCTGGAGAGGAGAGAGAGACATAGAGCCAATCAAGTGTATGCGCTCACCACACACCAGCTACAGGTGGAGAGGAGAGAGAGACATAGAGCCAATCAAGTGTATGCGCTCACCACACACCAGCTACAGGTGGAGAGGAGAGAGAGTCATAGAGCCAATCAAGTGTATGCGCTCACCACACACCAGCTACAGGTGGAGAGGAGAGAGAGTCATAGAGCCAATCAAGTGTATGCGCTCACCCCACATCAGCTACAGGTGGAGAGGAGAGAGAGACATAGAGCCAATCAAGTGTATGCGCTCACCACACACCAGCTACAGGTGGAGAGGAGAGAGAGTCATAGAGCCAATCAAGTGTATGCGCTCACCACACACCAGCTACAGGTGGAGAGGAGAGAGAGTCATAGAGCCAATCAAGTTTATGCGCTCACCACACACCAGCTACAGGTGGAGAGGAGAGAGAGTCATAGAGCCAATCAAGTGGATGCGCTCACCACACACCAGCTACAGGTGGAGAGGAGAGAGAGTCATAGAGCCAATCAAGTGTATGCGCTCACCACACACCAGCTACAGGTGGAGAGGAGAGAGAGTCATAGAGCCAATCAAGTGTATGCGCTCACCACACACCAGCTACAGGTGGAGAGGAAAGAGAGTCATAGAGCCAATCAAGTGGATGCGCTCACCACACACCAGCTACAGGTGGAGAGGAGAGAGTCATAGAGCCAATCAAGTGGATGCGCTCACCACACACCAGCTACAGGTGGAGAGGAGAGAGTCATAGAACCAATCAAGTGGATGCTCTCACCACACACCAGCTACAGGTGGAGAGGAGAGAGAGACATAGAGCCAATCAAGTGTATGCGCTCACCACACACCAGCTACAGGTGGAGAGGAAAGAGAGAGACATAGAGCCAATCAAGTGGATGCGCTCACCACAATCCAGCTACAGGTGGAGAGGAGAGAGAAGTCATAGAGCCAATCAAGTGGATGCGCTCACCACACACCAGCTACAGGTGGAGAGGAGAGAGAGTCATAGAGCCAATCAAGTGATGCGCTCACCACACACCAGCTACAGGTGGAGAGGAGAGAGAGACATAGAGCCAATCAAGTGGATGCGCCCACCACACAGAAGCTACAGGTGGAGAGGAGAGAGAGACATAGAGCCAATCAAGTGGATGCGCTCACCACACACCAGCTACAGGTGGAGAGGAGAGAGTCATAGAGCCAATCAAGTGTATGCGCTCACCACACACCAGCTACAGGTGGAGAGGAGAGAGAGACATAGAGCCAATCAAGTGTATGCGCTCGCCACACACCAGCTACAGGTGGAGAGGAGAGAGAGTCATAGAGCCAATCAAGTGTATGCGCTCGCCACACACCAGCTACAGGTGGAGAGGAGAGAGACATAGAGCCAATAAAGTGTATGCGCTCACCACACACCAGCTACAGGTGGAGAGGAGAGAGTCATAGTGCCAATCAAGTGTATGCGCCCACCACACACCAGCTACAGGTGGAGAGAGTCAAAGTGCCAATCAAGTGGATGCGCCCACCACACACCAGCTACAGGTGGAGAGAGTCATAGTGCCAATCAAGTGGATGCGCTCACCACACACCAGCTACAGGTGGAGAGGAGAGAGAGACATAGAGCCAATCAAGTGTATGTGCTCACCACACAGCAGCTACAGGTGGAGAGGAGAGAGAGACATAGAGCCAATCAAGTGTATGTGCTCACCACACATCAGCTACAGGTGGAGAGGAGAGAGAGAAATAGAGCTAATCAAGTGTATGCGCTCGCCACACACCAGCTACAGGTGGAGAGGAGAGAGACATAGAGCCAATAAAGTTTATGCGCTCACCACACACCAGCTACAGGTGGAGAGGAGAGAGAGTCATAGAGCCAATCAAGTGTATGCGTTCGCCACACACCAGCTACAGGTGGAGAGGAGAGAGACATAGAGCCAATAAAGTTTATGCGCTCACCACACACCAGCTACAGGTGGAGAGGAGAGAGTCATAGTGCCAATCAAGTGTATGCGCCCACCACACACCAGCTACAGGTGGAGAGAGTCAAAGTGCCAATCAAGTGGATGCGCCCACCACACACAAGTTACAGGTGGAGAGGAGAGAGGCATAGAGCCAATCAAGTGGATGCGCCCACCACACACAAGTTACAGGTGGAGAGGAGAGAGGCATAGAGCCAATCAAGTGGACGCGCCCACCACACACCAGCTACATGTAGAGAGGAGAGAGAGTCATAGAGCCAATCAAGTGTATGCGCTCACCCCACATCAGCTATAGGTGGAGAGGAGAGAGAGACATAGAGCCAATCAAGTGTATGCGCTCACCAAACACCAGCTACAGGTGGAGAGGAGAGCGAGACATAGAGCCAATCAAGAGGATGCGCTCACCACACACCAACTACAGGTGGAGAGGAGAGAGAGACATAGAGCCAATCAAGTGTAGGATGCACTCACCACACACCATCTACAGGTGAAGAGAGAGAGAGTCATAGAGCCAATCAAGTGTATGCGCTCACCACACACCAGCTACAGGTGGAGAGGAGAGAGAGACATAGAGCCAATCAAGTGTATGCGCTCACCACACACCAGCTACAGGTGGAGAGGAGAGAGAGACATAGAGCCAATCAAGTGGATGCGCTCGCCACACACCAGCTACAGGTGGAGAGAGGAGATTGAGTCATAGAGCCAATCAAGTGGATGCGCTCGCCACACACCAGCTACAGGTGGAGAGGAGAGAGTCATAGAGCCAATCAAGTGGATGCGCTCGCCACACAACAGCTACAGGTGGAGAGGAGAGAGAGTCATAGAGCCAATCAAGTGTATGCGCTCGCCACACACCAGCTACAGATGGAGAGGAGAGAGAGTCATAGAGCCAATCAAGTGTATGCGCTCACCACACACCAGCTACAGGTGGAGAGGAGAGAGAGTCATAGAGCCAATCAAGTGTATGCACTCACCACACACCAGCTACAGGTGGAGAGGAGAGAAAGACATAGAGCCAATCAAGTAAATGGGGATTATTAGGAGGCCATGATTGACAAGGGCCAGTGATGGGAATTTGATTGATTGGCAGATTGACTGTCAGCATGAAAGTCGTTTGGCTGATGAGATCTATAGGTGTATGAATTTTTGTGACTGTAGGTGAAACGGTGTGTGCCACAGAGCCCCCTATAAAAGGGTGTAGTCTGCGTTTGATGAAATTGATCTGAGTGGTCTACTAATGGTAATCGTGATGAATTTGAACAGTCACATAAAGTGTGGGACATGAATTGACGGCTGCTCTGACTGGCTGGTTTTACAGGTGGGAACACAGAGGATTCGTGGTGTTTCGGGTGGAGAGAGGAAGAGAACAAATATCGGCATGGAGCTGATTATTGATCCGCCGGTGCTTTTCCTGGAAGAACCGACTACCGGCCTGGACGCCAGTACGGACAACTCCGTCCTACTGCTGCTCAAGAGGTGCGTTTATACAAAACTTGTAATATTCCACACCTAAACCACAAGAAAGACATTTCCTTAATCACAAGAAAGAAGTGTTCATTTGAAATGACATAAATGTGTGTGATAGTTTTAAAATAAATCTAAATATGATTAAATTATTAATATATATAAAAAAATATTATAAACATGTATTACGGAAATGATTAAATTATTCACACATGGCATTTTTTTACAGTCTTTAAGTTGCTGGTTTAACTAAGTTAAATTATTTAATGAAAATATCACAATAGAGAAAAATGTCTGAATGTAAAACAACTATAATTTAAAAACAGATAATTGTAAATGATGTTCATTTTTTTATTATATGCACAGCAATAACTTATAATGTATTATGATTTATATTTTTTCAGTTACATTTATTTTTACATTTGACATTTATTCATTTAGCAGACGCTTTTATCCAAAGCGACTTACATTGAGGAATACAATAGGAGATACATCATAAAGAGGCAAACAGACACAGGAAGTGCTTGCAATACAAATTTCTAGGCATTGTTCAGAGCAAATTCTAGCCAGACAGTGAGAGTTTAAGGGAAAGAGAGCAAAGTTAAGGAAAGGTATTTTAAAGATGAAGTCAAGTGATGATGGAAGAGAGATGAGTTTTCAGATGTTGCGTGAAACTTGTCTGGATTCCACCAGCCAGGAACGTTGAATATAATTCATTAAAATATAAGTTTCATTTCATAAAGTACAACTTGATTTTATGTATTTATGTGCTGAAATCCTAGATTGTCATATATATATATATATATATATAATATTTAGGTGACTGTTTGCATTTTGCAAATATTAGTTTCAACAATACAGTGTTCTGTCTCAATGGACAAAGTAAATATTGAATCTAGCATGACACAAATTCCTTAAAATGTGTGGTACATGTAGAAATATATACCTACCCACTATCAGTTATGAGAATGATGATACCTCCCTCATTATTGGCTGTAGCAAATAAAATAATTAACACTGTAATTAGAGTAATGTTAGGATGCACCTTGTATCACAATGATGAATGTTCCATATTAAAATATCAATGTTTACTGTTATGTATAATTCTGAGAGGCAACAAGGTTAATTTATTCCTTGGGTACGCATGAGCTAAATTAATAAGTTAGGGTTGAATTGTGTTCAATTGCTATAATAGTACTTTTGTTTCACCCCTTTTCCCAAACGTTCAGTTACATGTACCTTGCCCATGCACACAGTGTGCATACCCCACTGTACCGTGTTTACTAGTCGAAAACAAAGAAGCGTACGAGATTAGTCTCATATTGATTCAGGGTTTACTTGAATACGCTTTCAAAATATTGACAGTGAGATCTGTGCAATACTTTCTCCCAGAGACCTTTACAGTGTACTTCTAATATAACTATTACTTTCAACGTGTCTCACCTCACAAACTCTCCTTCAGCCGTTATAACCTTTAACATTCTCTGATTTATATTTGTAAAAATACCACTGAAATTATAGGTGTTTTCACTTTTATGTATTCACATATTTTCCTACTTGAGTTCATGCTACTGTGATTACAATGTAAATATTAAGTGAATAATGTTTTAACCATTTACTGATATATTTTGAATTGGAATGTAATTGTCATTTCGATTATAGTTTTTGATCCGTACACTTATTAGATTTTCTAGTTTTAATAATCACTATATTGTGCTTCATGTCTACAGAAGGATAAGAAAACATATCAGAAAATCTCTATGTAACTGCTTATTTAAATTCACATAGTTTATAACTGTGTATGGGAAGGTGTATTTATCAATAGATTTTTATAAGAGGAAAATTTTTTTTGCTATGTCATTTCTAAGTTTTAATTTTTATATTTTAAATCCATATGGAGTTATGTAAAGAGAAATATACATTTATAGTTGTGTTAGTCATACGTGTGCTTTGGTAGTTGAGTCTTGATTACTTGCAGTTAAATATTTATAACAGAATGCTTAAAGTATTTGAAGGGCTGTAGTACTCGAGTCCGGACTCCAGACGTTTTTCTATCGTCTCGGACTTGTCTTGGACTCGTTGGTATTTGGACTCGGACTTGTCTCGGACTTGGTCATTGGACTCGCCAAATGTTCAAGTTGGTCTCGACCGAGTCCAGCAATATATGCTTTTTTTTCTCTTTCAAAACAAAGACTGGCTTGTTCCGCAAATGGGTAATGTAATTGCCATTGGTTTAACTCCATCTAGAACGGGCATTGTCATTGGTCCATCTAGAACAGGCATTGTCATTTGCTAACGACACTTACACTTATAACTTACAACGACACATTTTCTGCAATAAACATGGGACTTTAATTAACAAAACGAATAAAAATACACCATTACCATGCTATAAGCCTAATATAAAATTACAAACTTGCAAAATGTTTAAATGTAAAAAAAAAAAAACTGACAATCAGTGACAGAAAAAGAACGAATAAGAGCAAAACGAATAAAGCCTGGAGGCACGAAATACAACTGGATGTAAAATAAAATAAATTACACAAAAACGTAAATAAAGTAAAAAATAAGCAAACACTGTGGCAATGGCTGGGAGATTTATCAGATTGTATCGATTAATTCGAATTTTATGTTTTGCCACAATTAGATTTTTTATAAATCGAGGAATCGTGATTTTGAATAGAAATATTACCAAACGCTAGAATTAGAAACTTTGATAAAGAACGATCCAACCGCATGTCGATGCACATGATTAACCGCTCACGTGTAATTCTCTCTAGGTGCCCTTCACACAGAGTGTGTTTTTGTGTTGACGCGGCAGTGGAATAGGAAAAATACAAGAAGATGTGAGTTAAACATCTTTTAATAACTAGAGTGCCGCGTTTTTAGAAAGCCGTTTCATGCACGAGACGCGAGCGCAACCGTCAAACGCGTCCATGTTTACATAGAAAAAACAATGCAAAAGCAGCGTAATTGAATACAAAACCCGCAAAGAAACTTACTGTACATGTACTGTATATCTGATCTTTCAGGTTTGCATCAGGGTGACAGGCTGAAAACTGCTGTTCATTGTTTTACAGAGCCTTTATAGTTAACAATAGCACTCTAGGTGTTATACCTTCAGGCATTTTGAATTTGAATTACTTGAGTTTTTTTGAGCATTTGTCTTGTATTATTTCAGAACATATAGCCTAATATGCATAATATAAGTTTTACAAGATGTAGTTGTAGTTCATCTTTTCTGCAAAGATATTTAGTGATTTGTTTAACATTTACATCATGAAGACAACGTCATGCGTAGTGCACTTAGAATATAATTTTCTTTAACTAGAGGGTCAATAAAGAGAAGTTCCCTTATCGAGCTGTCACGAGACATCACGGAGATTTCTCCGTTATGGGGAACTTCTTCCCTTCAACCTTTCCTGAAGTCCTATTGGCTCACGCCAGTCAATGACTGGCCAATTGTCGCAAAGCATGCAAATACGGCGAGCTCGAGACAGTATAAATGCGATGCTCGCGACAATTATATCAGAATCTTTTACTTCACCTTGAACTCGTGATGGCTTCAGTGTGTAAGATCTGCGCGGGACCCATCGAACCGCTGGATCAGCATCTCCATTGCGTCGCCTGCCTGGGCCTGGCTCACGCCGAGGCGGCGCTGGACGAGTCCGACTGTGGACTTTGCGCGGACCTCCCGGTCCGCGTGCTCCGGGCCCGCCGCGATGTGGTTCGCGGCCTGTTCGGGGTCGGGCTCACTGCCGCCAGCGTGCCGCTGGTGAGCCCCCCCTCTCCGGGCGGCGGGAGCGCCGTCTTGCCGTGCCGTCGAACCCAACGGTCGCCGCATTCGCCCATCTCTTTCCCCGAGGACTGTTTCCGCCCCCCTTCCAATATTGAGGGATTCGTAGCTTTTGGCCACGAGGAGGGCGACGAGGCCATGTCCATCTCGGCCTCGGAGAAGGACGGTTGGGCTGGATCGGAGCCCGAGCAGCTAGGCAGCTCAGAGCCTTCAGGCCTCCAGGAGGAGCTCATGAGGGTTCTGTCGAAAGCTGTTCAGGAGTTGGAGCTCACCTGGAATCCTCCGGAGGAGCCTGTCAGGAGTAAGCTCGACTCGTGGTACTTCAGGTCCACACGCAAAGCTGACGCAAGGACATCGGTGCCTTTTTTCCCCGATGTTCATGAACAGCTCGTGAAGACGTGGTCTGCGCCCCAATCGGCGCGCGTCCACTCGAACACGCAGGCCATGTTCTCCCACGTGGATGGAGCGGAGGCCCACGGTTACGTGCGCTCTCCCCCCGTCGAGGAGACCGTTGCTGCACACCTGTGCCCTGCAGCAGCGAAGTCCCTAGGCCCGGACATCAGCCTGCCGTCGAAGCCGTGCAGAACCACCGCCCATCTCGCTAATAAGGCGTATGCCTCTGATGGCGAGGCGGCATCAGCGTTGCACGCCATGGCAGTGTTGCAGGTGTTCCAGGCCAAACTCCTGCAAACGGCGGAGGGTGGAGTCCTCACTCCTGAGGCGACGAAGGATCTGCGCGCTGCAACGGACTTCGCGTTGATGGCGACGAAGCGAGCGGCCCAGTCTGTGGGTAAGGCCATGGGCTTTATGGTCGTCCTTCAGAGGCACCTCTGGCTAAACTTAGCTGACCTAAAGGATGCCGATCGGAAGGTGCTCCTAAACGCTCCTATATCTCCCTCCGGCCTCTTCGGTGATGCCGTGGAGACCATAACCGAGCGATTTGCTGAGACTCAAAAGCGCGCGAAAGCGATGAGTCACGTGATGCCTAGACGCGCCCCCCAGCAACAGACTGCCAGATCCAGATCTTCGTCAGCGCATGGCTCTGCCCAGCGGAGAGATTTTCCCAGGCCTGCCCAGGCTGGGTCTACTGCTACTGCTCCTCGACAGGAGCCAGACGTCCGGAGGAAGGTGTGGGGCTCCGGCAGGAAGCGCCAAGGTCAGCGGAGAAGCCCGCGACGCGATTCTCGCCCGCCCCCGGCTGCTAAGCCGTCTTCCTGACGATCGGAGGGAGGGAGGAGAGCGCGAGAGCAGCCCGGCGCCCAAGCGCCCAAAGTTCAGCTGCCCAAATGTGTGTGTGTTGAGTGTCCATTCAATAAAAATGCATACTTTCTCACAAAAAGAGCTTTCTCCTCCTCACTCAATAAATGCGGTTCCCCTTGCCCCGCCTCAGTGCAGTGCAGGTCCGCATCCAACACAGGTTATAGCCGCGCACCCAACGACCGAGCAGCTAAAGCCGCTGCGTCAGTTCATAAGCGCGTGGAAGGTTATTCCGGGAATCTCGCGTTGGCTACTCAACGTGATAGAGCGGGGGTATACTCTTCAATTCAGACGCAGACCACCCCGTTTCAATGGCGTGGTGCAGTCTCTAACATCGCCTCGAAATGCCCAGGCTCTGAGGCAAGAGATTGGCTGTCTGCTCGAGAAAGGAGCAGTAGAGCGAGGTACCCAAGAGGGACGGGGGGCTTCGCCCAATTTTGGATCTCAGACCCATCAACAGAGCGCTTTGCGAACGTCAGTTCAGGATGGTAACGCTGAAGCAGATCCTGGCGCAGATTCGCCCCGGGGACTGGTTTGCGTCCGTGGATTTGAAGGACGCGTACTTTCACATTCAGATAGCGCCGCATCACAGACGGTTTCTGAGGTTTGCTTTCGAGAACACAACGTACCAATACTCTGTTCTCCCGTTCGGGCTGGCTTTGGCCCCGCGCACATTTTCAAAGTGTGTGGATGCAGCACTTTCCCCCCTCAGAGCGGGCGGGATGCGCATCCTGAATTATCTGGACGATTGGCTGATTTTAGCTCAGTCCCGGGACACGCTACTCAGCCATATAGACTCGCTGCTTATTCACCTGGAGTCCCTAGGGCTATGTGTGAACAGGCGAAAGAGCATTCTCGCCCCGAGTCAGTCCATTCTGTACTTGGGAGTTTGCATAGACTCCCTAGAAATGAGAGCCCGCCTCTCGCGAGAGCGCGTGGCGGCCATTTTGTCTTACCTACGCCATTTCAGAGAAGGCAGCTCTGTTCATTTGAAAGAATTTCAGAGACTACTGGGACTCATGGCGTCAGCGTCGGCAGTGTGTCATCTGGGCTTATTACACATGCGACCACTGCAGCTGTGGCTGAAAACTCGAGTCCCCTGGACGGCATGGACCTCGGGACGTTTGAGTATCGCGGTCACCCGCGGCTGCATCGAAGCTCTGGCTCCGTGGCGCAACCCGAATTTCTTCAGCCGGGGAGTCCCCCTGGGGTTGGTAACCTCACGCGTGGTGGTCACAACGGACGCATCGACGCTCGGCTGGGGAGCGGTGTGCGAGGGGATGCCAGCTTCGGGGCAGTGGTCAGAGCCTCAGATCCGGTGGCACATAAACCGATTGGAATTGGAAGCAGTCTTTTTAGCTCTGAAGGAGTTTCAAGCACAACTGGAACGGCAGCATGTACTGATTCGCACCGACAACACGTCTGTAGTCGCGTACATAAATCGCCAGGGCGGCGTCCGTTCGAAGGCTTTGTGCAAGCAGGCAGCGATGTTACTGCTATGGGCGGATTCTCGCCTTCTATCCATCAGAGCAACGCACATCCCCGGTCTTTTGAATCGCGGGGCAGACATGCTTTCAAGGAGGAGAATTCCTCAAGGGGAATGGAGGTTACACCCCGAGTCAGTTCGGATGATTTGGAACCTCTACGGGGAAGCAGAGGTGGATTTATTCGCTACGAGCGAGAATGCACACTGCCCGTCGTTCTTCTCCCTGTCCCACTCCCCGTTGGAAGGGGACGCGCTCACAGCGCGCTGGCCGACAGCCAGGCTTTATGCGTTTCCTCCGATCAAGCTATTGCCTCTGGTGTTATGCAAGATCAGGGAGGAGCGAGCGTCCGTCATACTCATAGCTCCGAACTGGCCGAACCAGCCTTGGTTTCCGGACATGACAGAGCTGCTGATAGCCCCCCCCTGGCCGATTCCGGTCAGGAAGGACATGTTATCTCAGGTGGACGGCTCGGTGTGGCACCCGAACCCAGAACTATGGAACCTTCATGTGTGGTTGCTTCAGGGTTGTCAGGGGAGCTAGACGCATTGCAGGCTCGTGTGGTCGGCACACTCACGGAAGCGCGAGCACCCTCTACAAGACGATTATATGCCTTAAAATGGGGAGTGTTTGTGAAATGGTGCCATCAGGCTCACATCGACCCGGTTGTTTGCACCGTGTTGGATGTTCTGAGTTTCCTGCAGTACAGGCTGGATAGTGGATCGTTACCCTCGACGCTAAAAGTCTATGTGGCTGCCATTGCCTCGTTCCGTTCACCGCAGGGTGGCCAGTCGATCGGCAGAGACCCCATGGTGGTGAGTTTTCTTAAGGGAGCGAGAAGGCTACACCCTCCGAGGCCACCTTCGGTTCCGCCTTGGGACCTAGAGGTGGTATTAAGAGCTCTCTCTCAGCCACCTTTTGAGCCGTTATCATCAGTGGGTTTGAAGGAGTTGTCTCTCAAAACTGCACTCCTTCTTGCACTCGCGTCAGCCAAGCGCATAGGAGATTTGCACGCCTTTTCTGTGGATAGTGACTGTATTCGCTTTGGACCCGGTGACTGCAGCGTCACTCTCCGGCCAAGAATGGGGTATGTACCTAAATCACTTTCTACACCCTTCAAGATACAGACTGTTTCTCTGTCTGCCTTGTCTTCCGAGTCAGCAGCCTCGAGTGAGGCAGATGCTCAGACTTCGGTGTGCCCTGTCAGGGCTTTGAGGATTTACATCGACCGTTCGGCGAGCTTTCGTCAATCTAACCAGCTATTTGTATGCTATGGTGGTTGTGCGAGAGGCCGTGCTGTGTCTAAACAGAGGCTCTCCCACTGGATCGTGGACGCTATTACAGCTGCGTATACGAACCAAGGTTTGGAATGTCCTTTACACATTAGGGGGCATTCAACGAGGGCCATGGCTTCCTCGTGGGCTTGGTCGAGAGGTATGTCTATTCAAGATATATGTGTTGCAGCCGGCTGGTCTTCTGAGAATACTTTCGCCAGGTTTTACAGGCTGGACGTTCAGTCTTTTGCCTCCCATGTACTGTCGGTAAGTGGCTGATGCATGTTTACTACATTGTTTGCTCTGCATACCCTTTACTAATACGGTTGTTCTGCCCTGTGCTCAGTGCAGATTCCTGTATTTGTGTTGTTTTATCTAGCGATACTTTTATCATGCTAGGTTGGGGTCATGCTATACAGTCTGTGCAGTTCCTTATGCTCGTTGTGCAAGTTGCCCTGTTTCAGCGCAGCCAACGTTATTTCTATCCAGATATGCAAATTTGTATACCTTTGGGTTAGACGCTCATTGGCTTACAGCCACCTATCAGCGGTGAGCTCGCCTACAGCGTCACTATTGTGGGAAGTGTCTACGTGCGTATTCTATCTGCTGTGTTTTGGGGTAGGGCTTCGTAGCCTCTCTCACGGCGGGATTTAATATCGTTCCCATAACGGAGAAATCTCCGTGATGTCTCGTGACAGCTCGATAAGGGAACGCTCCGGTTACTGTCGTAACCTCGGTTCCCTGAGAGCGGGAACGAGACATCACGGTAGACGCCGTGTTCGCTACTCCTCAGCTTACGGTGTTCAGTATCCGATTCTGATATAATTGTCGCGAGCATCGCATTTATACTGTCTCGAGCTCGCCGTATTTGCATGCTTTGCGACAATTGGCCAGTCATTGACTGGCGTGAGCCAATAGGACTTCAGGAAAGGTTGAAGGGAAGAAGTTCCCCATAACGGAGAAATCTCCGTGATGTCTCGTTCCCGCTCTCAGGGAACCGAGGTTACGACAGTAACCGGAGCGGTTTCTTGAATCATGTTGTAGTTACATTTTCAAGTTGACTAGATAAAATCTTACAAAATCGAGAATTGGTCAAATATAAGTGAAATTGCTAAACCTAAAATATCCTCCTGAGACGCCCCCCCTCTCCCCTCCCCCCTAAAAAAAGTTTTCATGTCATTACATTGTTTAGACCATAAGAAAAAATGTTTTTTATTCATATTTGATTATATGTCCTCTGTAGAGGACACAATGACTAAAATTAAATGGCATGAATAAAAACGGCAAAATCAATGGGAGTTCTTTTTAAATCACCAAATACATTTTTAGGTTTCAGGATTTTTTTTATACTAAACTTTGTTTAAGGATGATTCTCAACTATGTTTTAAAATGTATAACTAAATGATTTGATATACCATTTTGTTTTATGCAATATGTGTGTAAAAAATTCCATAAACTGGTTTCCCATTAAACACAGTGTACCTATACACTGTATCTAATTTGCTTATTAATGTGTTGCTGTTGGGACAGAATGTTGAAAAAAAAAATCATAATGGGAGTAATACATGGCCAGATTTTCATAATAATATATGATATTTCATAAGCAAACTGATATATAATTTATTTGTCTCCCAAAATGCATAATAAACATGCTTTTATTCCTGGTGTCCTCTACATTGAACATGAATTAAATGATGTCCTGTTTCATAACAGGAAGTTATATTTGAATTTGAAAACCCATAACATTTTCCTGAGATGTTGCTTTATGACAAACAATCTGAAAATGATTCAGATTTAAAAGACATTATAGAATATAATCATATTTCCATAAGGATGTAAAATTTTTCACTAAATTAAATATTGCCATCTTTAAAGACGTATGAGAGGGTTTAAAAAACCTTTAGTATCTCTATAAAGCCCTGAGTGTGCTCTGTGCAGGACATCCAAGCTTATAACTGTGACATGTGAGGTCTCAGAGAAATTCACTAAAATAGAATGTCCACTACAGAGGCAAAAACTCTATAGCTGGGTCTCAGGAGGATAAATAAAATAGCCTAATTTGATCCTACAGTGTTGCTGCACATGCTTTAGATCATTACAAACAATAATGCAAAATTATTATATTATAATAGAAGATATGCCGTCTCTCGTATCACATCAATTATCAATAATTAAGTATGTGGTTTTGAAGAAGATTTTTTTCTTTCTCTGTTTTGACCGTCTCAGTTGGACTTGGACTTGGACTCGAACCTCTTTGGACTCGGACTTGACTCGGACTCGAACCTCTTTGGACTTGGACTTGACTCGGACTCGAACCTCTTTGGACTTGGACTTGTCTTGGACTCGACAAAGGTGGACTTGACTACAGCCCTAAGTATTTGTAATGTGGAATGAATAAACTTGATTGCAGGAAATACCGTGGCTCTCGTCTTTACGTTTACATTTATGCATTTAGCAGACACTTTTATCCAAAGCGACTTACATTGCATTTAAGTTACAGTTTCTACATTTGATCAGCTCTTGCTTTCCCTGGGAATCGAACCCATGATCTTGGCGTTGCTAACGCCATGCTCTACCAGTTGAGCTACAGGAAAGTCTTTAACCGTGAATATGAATCAAAGCTATCATTGAAATCTTTGAAAGGACATTTGATCCTCATGAGTTTAATTTCAGTCAATCTGTATAAAGTGCAAGGCATCATCTTTTAATAGAGCGCAATAGGAAATGCAGTAAGCTGTCATGCTGTCTGAGAATGTCAAATCTATATTTAGCTTGTCTGATACAGCACATGCTGCCTAAAAGACAAGGAGGACATCCGGGTGAGGCCTTGATTATTCTGGAATTACCAAGATTAATTACTGTTGATTGATTAGGATACTGCAAGGTTGAGCTGCTGAGAGAGCAGACCTCAGAATATATGCACAAAGGTGCAACTTAGCCTGTGTAATTGCATTACTTGAAGCCCAGCATGCTGCAGTGTTTATTATCAGTGAATCATACATGTGCTGTTTCACTTGTTAAGGGCTGAACAGGGTCTCTTAATGCAGGCACTGATTTAGAGACCGCCTACATGATTACTGTAGAGGCACACAACAGCACCCTCTGGCTATATTGTGATCTCAAAAATATATGTGTAGTATAATAATAATGAAACATAGTATTTGATTCATTCATATCTCAGAGAAAAATCTGACATTTTAAGGAATTTCAGATGCAAATGAGTATGACTATATATGTTTGTGTATTTTTATTAGAATTGCATTACTTTTCACTGAGCCACATTGTATGTGAAATAACTTACAGTATAACTGTAAGTTATAATCGAGGGGCAGTCGTGGCCTAATGGACGTCCCCGGACGCCGCAGCGTTGACTGCCCACTGCTCCAGGTGTGTGTGTGTGTGTCCACTGCTCCAGGTGTGTGTGTGTGTGTCCACTGCTCCAGGTGTGTGTGTGTGTGTGTGTGTCCACTGCTCCAGGTGTGTGTGTGTCCACTACTCCAGGTGTGTGTGTGTGTGTCCCCACTGCTCCAGGTGTGTGTGCTCTTGGATGGGTTAAATGCAGAGAACACATTTCACTGCTGGTTATACTCTGTATAACTGTGTATGTGACAAATAAACAATTCTTCTTCTTCTTCTTCTTCTTCTGCTGGGTCTTCATACCTGTGCCGTACAGCTCAAACATCAGTAGACCTTTAAGGCCAAACCACAACAGTAGCAACAATTAAAACGCGACAATATAAATAGTTAGTGAATTTACCTGCATTAACAGTCTTCTCGTCAGGGTTTGGCAGGTCAGCAGCTCCCAAAAGGTGTCCGGACCTTGCTGTAGAAATACATTCACAAGTCAGAACAGACTGGCCTCTAGTGGACAACACATGAACACACACTGAACAAGCTGCTGAACATTTTAGGAAATGATGCACAGAAATCATCTTATATTTTTACCATTTGAAATAGTTGTTTTCTATGTGAATATACTGTAAAATAGAATGTATTCCTGTGATCAAAGCTGCATTTTCAGCATCAGTCTTCAGTGTCACGTGATCCTTCAGAAATCATTCTAATATGCTGATTTGCTGCTCAGGAAACATTTCTGATTATTATCATGTTGAAAACGGTTTATATTTTTGCGGCCTACATTTTATTTTTCAGGATTCTTTCAAGAATAAAAAACAGCGTTTATTTGAAATAGAAACCTTTTGTAACATTATAAATGTCTTTATTGTCACTTTTAATCAATATAATGTGTCCTTGTGTCACAATGTATCATTTCTTTAAAAATAAAATAAAATCAATAAATGATTTGAACTGTAGTGTATCCTAAAGCTCTTTATAGATATTATAAGTCATTATTTTCACAATTGGTTGACTCAAAAAAGCCCCAATTTATGCCTAATGTTTAATGTTGAGGACATTCTCTTCTTCTTTGTGTGTATGTGTTTATTTAACATTCAAAACCAGGCTTTATCTGTTTCGGTCACTTAGATGTGGAAGAACTTATGAAAGATGTGGGAACAGACAGAATTCATAAATAATGATCACCAATTGTTTGCTATCTTCAAAGAAAAACCCCTCTTCATATATTCAAATCCAAAGTTTAAACTGTTGTAAAGACACTAACAACGTCCAGTGAAACTTCTGCTTTGGATAGACATGCTTTCACACAGTCTTTTTCAGGAGTCCAGGCCCGGTGTCCTCCCACTCAGCACCAGAGGGCGCCATCTCCCTTCCTCCTGGACTCATCTACTTAACTCCACACACCTGTGCACCCACTCATCACTTCCCAGCTGGTCTCAATCACCGTGGACTATTTAGGCACCTCACTCCAATCCCTCTATCTGGCAAGATTACCCACACTCACATGTGTATGTATGTTCACTGTTTTTCCTGTTCACCGATTACGTTCGGTTTGTGCGCTCGGGACACCAGCACTACGTTGCCGTCTGGGGTGTCCTGTTTCTGATTATTGTTTTGTTTTTGCCTGTTGGCTTTTTATTTATTAAAGAACCGAAACTTACCTGCATTTGGACCCAGATCTCTGTTTTTTCACGGGCTTCCTCGCTGTCCCGTGACAGAATCTTGCCAGCAAGAATGAGTCCAGCAGGGAAGCTTCCTAATGTCCGCCAGGGAGATTGAAGAATTGAGGAGTATGCCAGGGACTTCATGGGAGTGGCTCGCCGGTCAGCTATGGAGAAGGCCTGTCTCATGATCACCTTCTGGGGAGGCCTGGGCGAGCCCTTCAGATCCTGCATGCCCTACTGGAACCCAGAGGATTCACTGGAGGATTACATCAACCTGGCTCTGAGTTTAAGCGGCTCAGCCTTCAGGATGGAGACAGAGTCCGTTCCGGGAGCCCACGCAGTCCGCTCCGTTCCGGGAGCCCACGCAGTCCGCTCCAGGGCCCGCTCCGTTCCGGGAGCCGACCAAGTCCGCTCCAGAGCCCGCTCCGTTCCGGGAGCCCATGCAGTCCGCTCCAGAGCCCGCTCCGTTCCGGGAACACACGCAGTCCGCTCCAGAGCCTGCTCCACCCTGGTGGCCTCCTGCTCTGCCTGCCCCGCCCTGGCCTCCTGCTCTACCTGCCCCACCCTGGCACCCGTGGCTGCCTCTGTCTCTAGGCCCTCTTCCACTACAAGGTCTGGCCCCCCCCATCCCTCCCCCTACTCCGCCCCCGCTCTGTCGTTCCCCTGGTTGGAGGCTCTGGAACGTCTGGAAGCCGTTCCTTTAAGGGGGGGGGGAGGGTAGTGTCAGGATTACCCACACTCACATGTGTATGTATGTTCACTGTTTTTCCTGTTCACTGATTACGTTCGGTTTGTGCGCTCGGGACACCAGCACTACGTTGCCGTCTGGGGTGTCCTGTTTCTGATTATTGTTTTGTTTTTGCCTGTTGGCTTTTTATTTATTAAAGAACCGAAACTTACCTGCATTTGGACCCAGATCTCTGTTTTTCCACGGGCTTCCTCGCTGTCCCGTGACAGTCTTTATCGCTTTTGAAGCGGTTGCTGTTGCTGCCTTCGCCTTTATAGAAGAACGGGTCAAATTACTCATTATTATCTCATTAACTTCGTCTAGCATATTGTCACGGTGCACGGGGGTACCAGGAACGAGGAGGCGTGGAACTTCCTTCAAACACTTTATTGGAAACACAGAGGTCGCTGGAGCACAGGCACACACACCAAAAGGACTTCAGGACTGGACACAGATGCAGGGAAACACAGGGCTCTTAAAGGGGGAACTAAACTAGGTAATTGAACACACAGGGCTGGGGACTAATTAACTAAGGACACAGGGCTGGGAACTAATTAACTAATAAAGAGGAAACGAGGACCGGAACAGCCAAATATGGGCACGAGAGGAGGGGAAACACAAAACACGGAGAGACAGAGTCTGACATTACTCCCCCCTCCTGAACGGTGCGTCCTGCTCCCGCCCCGGGTGGACGCTCTGGAGGCCTTAAGGGACACGGAGACAGGACAGGAGGCCTCCAGGGCGGCGCTCGTACTGGGAGCAATGGCGGGTCAGGGGACTCGGGAGGCCATGGCGGATCGAGGCGCTTGGGTGGCCAAGGTGGATCCGGGGACTCAGGAGGCCATGGCGGAGCGGGGAGCTTGGGAGGCCTCCATGGGGGGTAGCCCCCCAAAAAAATTTTATTGGGGAGACTCTTCATCTCCCGGTGGCTCTCTGGAGGCGTGGTCGCTCGGGGCTCTGGGGAGCCGGACGGAACCGGCAGGGGCTCAGGAGTAGGGATGGGTATCGTTAAGGTTTTAACGGTATTACTACTCTTATCGATACTGCTTATCGGTCCGGTACTTTAACGGTATTCTTATCGGTACTTTTTGATATTTATATATATACATACATATATACATACATACATACACATATTAATTAATAAATATTTAATTAAATAAATATAAAACATCAATTTGTAAATGCACCGCAAATGCGCAGGCATTTTTAGTGTTTTATATACATAAGATAAGATAGAGTAAGAACATGAACAAAGAAACAAAGTTAAATAAACTGACAAATATACCATTTGTCATACCATAAAACAAATGTACAAATGTAAAAAAAAACACAGGGCTTTCATTTATCTATGATGGTCTACTAACATTAATGTTCAGATAAGTAATAGCTACAAAATAAATCTAAAAGTGATCAAATACAAATGAACACTGCATAGTTTTCACTGTATATATTGATAGATTAATGCTTATTAAAGCTATTACTTTATTCAGATTAAGAGCTGTGAGTGATTTTGTCTTTGTATTTTGTTCTTTGATTAACATTGAAGAAGCTCCAATCTGTCAATAAGACAAAATATTGACACACAATTTTCTCCCAACTGTTCTCGTTCACTTGAAGATATAAACTGTGTTTTAAGTGAATACTCTCCAAGCCGTCCGTTTTTACATGCTTTGTTTGTATTTGATCGTTTGGACGTGCCCGAAGCTCAAAGTGTATTTTGCTTGTCAGTTTTAGAGCGCGCCGCGCACGCACACACACACACACACACACGCGCGCACACACTTCAGCCTGAGGAAAAGCGTCTCTCGTGAGGATTGTACTTTCAACGTTTTATTATCAAACATGTCCAGCAATTTAGTAACTGTAAAGACGGCATTTTACAACAATCGACAGACGATTGATCTGATTCTGACGTTAAGTTTTGGTCAGGGAGGAACAAATGCGCACCGCTGTGAAGAGAAGGAAGTTGTGTTAGAAGAAACACGGCTATAATCTTTAGAAGCTAAAAAAAAACATTAAATAAACTCTGTTTAATATAACAGCCACAGGCCTAAAGTGTAAGCATGTTTTAATGGTTAGTTCTCTCTTCTATCATAAACAGGGCTTTCATGTTGCGTGCTGAACTCATCCACGTGAGCGATCGCGCTTCTGATTTGGGAATAGCAAAAATGCATCATAGACAAGAGTTTGAATATTATTGCATATAAAAACAGCTGGTGACTCTGGCGGGATAGAATTTGCAAGATAATGTGTATATATATATATATATAGCAATAATAAATGTATGTGTGTTTTCTTGATTTCTCCAGTACCGATAACAGAACCGTTAACGTCAGAGCTTATCGATACTCCGGTCTTTTATAATTTAGCCCCGAGACCGATTAAATACCGAGTTTCGGTACCCATCCCTACTCAGGAGAGCCGGACGGAACCGGCAGGGGCACTGGAGAGCCGTACGGAGCCAGCAGGGGCTCTGGAGAGCCGGACGGAACCAGCAGGGGCTCTGGAGAGCTGGACGGGACCAGCACGGGCTCCTGAAACGGAGCGGAGTGCGTGGGCTCCCGGAACGGAGCGGAGTGCGTGGGCTCCCGGAACGGAGCGGAGTGCGTGGGCTCCCGGAAAGGAGCGGAATGCGTGGGCTCCCAGAACGGAGCGGAATCCGTGGGCTATTTATATAATAATTATATAAATATTGTAATATTTGTTCTGTTTTTGACAAATTAGATTTGTTTAAATATTATTTAAATGTTTATTCTGTATTCAAGTTATTATGATCAAGTTGATATTTTAAATATTATTTTAAGAATAACTATTTTAACATTTGTTCTGTCTTTGACAAAGTAAATTTTTAAATGCATATATATTATTTTAATGATAATATAAATATTTGAGAATTTGTTCTGCATTTTACAATGATTCTTTAAAACAAATAGTTAATTTAACAATAATTGAAATGTTTTTTCTGTATTTGACAGTTGATTTCATTTAATACATTTTATTTTAATATTAATTAAAATATTTGTTCTGTTCGACAATAAGGTTGATTATATTTTGTTCGGGAGCGCAAATAATTTGATTAAGGTCTGAACTTCGGGAGCGCGCAGCGCAAATCATTTGATTAAGGTCTCAACATCGGGAGCGCGGAGCGCAAATCATTTGATTAAAGTCTGAACTTCGGGAGCGCGGAGCGCAAATCATTTGATTAAGGTCTGAACTTCGGGAGCGCGGAGCGCAAATCATTTGATTAAGGTCTGAACTCGGGAGCGCGGGAGTGCAAATCATTTGATTAAGATCTGAACTTCGGGGAACGCGGAGGCGCAAATCATTTGATTAAGGTCTTAACTTCAGGAGCGAAAATCATTTGATTAAGGTCTGAACATCGGGAGCGCGGAGCGCAAATCATTTGATTAAGATCTGAACTTTGGGAGCACGCAGCGCAAATCATTTGATTAAGTTCTGAACTTCGGGAGTGCGGAGCGCAAATCATTTGATTAAGATCTGAACTTCGGGAACGCGCAGTGCAAATCATTTGATTAAGATCTGAACTTTGGGAGCGCAGCGCAAATCATTTGATTAAGATCTGAACTTCGGGAGCGCGCAGCGCAAATCATTTGATTAAGATCTGATTTTCGGGAGCACTGAGCGCAAATCATTTGATTAAGGTCTGAACGTCGGGAGCGCGCAGCGCAAATCATTTGATTAAGGTCTGAACTTCGGGAGCGCGGAGCGCAAATCATTTGATTAAGGTCTGAACTTCGGGAGCGCAAATCATTTGATTAAGGTCTGATTTTCGGGAGCGCAAATCATTTGATTAAGGTCTGAACTTATGGAGCGGAGCGCAAATCATTTGATTAAGATCTGAACTTCGGGAGCGCGGAGCGCAAATCATTTGATTAAGGCCTGAACATCGGGAGCGATAAATAACAATATAATTCAATATTATAACAATATAATTCCATTAATCATGATATATTTTACATTATTATAATTATATTTTAATTTCCTGGTGAAATTTTAACTCCAAGTATATAACAAGTAATTGCACAATATACAATGATACATGAATTCACCATTGCAATAAGCAATTGTGATAAAATAACGCAATTATTTTATTTTTTCATCTTTGTGGCTTCCATAAATAACAGTATGTCAATAAAGTGTTGCTTGTGTTTTTCAATAAAACAGACACGAGGACTTTTATCTGATATGTCAAAAATGTGAGGGAAAGCTCCTCTTGTCTCGACATGTCTCACTGAAACAACAAACATGACTTCGCAAGAATTTTCATACTGTGCTGAATCTGACACATGTCACCATATGACCATCATCCTAGAGTTACTAATCTCTTCCATCTTTATTTGACCCTCTAACTCTAGCACTCTCGTCTCTATTCTAATTCTATTTCATCTAATTTGTCTTCTATTTATTTAAAAAAACACACACACATTTGACCCTCTATCAATTGCATAATTATTCTCTAACTGCTAGCTTTTCTCGTACAACTAACACTAAGTGTCTTTTTTCTATATTCTATATACTCGTTTTCTTAACAAAGAAATATACAATAAAAAAAACCTTCCTAAGTGTACTGCTTTAAGCTAACCAGGACTTGTAATAGCACTTGCATGTTATTGCTCTTTTGTTGGTTTTGATTGCTTCTATAATGTCCTCATTTGTAAGTCGTTTTTGGATAAAAGCGTATGCTAAATGACTAAATAAAAAAAAGTGTTTTACTGAAGGTTTCTGGACGTTCTGGCCGCTTGTAAGGATCCTGCTGGTATTTCAGGAGAAGTTCTTATAAACGGAGCTCCACAACCTCCAAACTACAAATGTCTGTCTGGATACGTATTGCAGGTATAAATCACACAAACACTCATTTACTACGTTTCCTTTCTTAGTAAAGTAGCAGCACATTCTCCTCAATGACATGTGATGTGAGGAATTACTCAGGTCTGGAGCACAAATGCTGAACTTACACTGAACTTAGGCGTCACATTTGACTCTAACAACTGACTTCTGCATTTAAAACAGGAAGCTGAACTCGTTATTCTGTAATTCATATCATGACTGAGGGCATTGTGGGTTTCCTGACTAAGATTAGAAGAGATGGACTGAAACCGTTCAGTAGTTTAGTTTGTTTTCCTTCCATAAATAGAGTTTAATTCAGTCCGTTGGTCTTGTGTTTACTTCAGGAGTCTGAATTCCTCCAGTGATTGTTTAATCGAATCTCAAATCACACCAACTGTGTCCTGAGACACTCTGCTTCATTAAGGGCGTGTTCAGAAAGGGCTCTGTCATGGGTTTAAACACATGAAATATCCTGAAAGTCTTGTGTTTTTGCAGGATGACGTGGTCATGGGGATGCTGACTGTTCGCGATGATCTGCGTTTCTCAGCAGCTTTACGACTCCCGAAGTCAATCCGTCAGAGAGAAAAAGATGAGAAGATTGAGAGACTCATTCAGGAGCTGGAATTGAGCAAAGTGGCCGATTCACGGGTAACAAACCAAACACACCTTCATCTGACTGACTACATGTGCAATCAACTCCAGCTAACAACAATCCACTGTTGTTTGTTCATGAAATGATTAGTAATAATCAGAATGAGCTTTATTGCCAGGTATGTTAACACATACGAGTCAACTATAATTTTACCACAAAAATGGTGTTGAGCTACAGGAATGATAATGAAAGGGTTACTCTAGAACAGCAAGAGTGTGAAACAGACACACACACAGAGAAAGAGAAGGATATATATACACATTTATATATAAAAAAATATTTTAATGATCTATAAGCATTTGTAAAATAAATATAATTATAAAACTATATTTAAGGTACAATGTGTATCATCTGATTTGATTATGCATTTGTCATTCTAACTGATGGAAAGTGAGAAGATAAAGGATTAGGCTTAAAAGTTGACTTCATCTATTGGACAACATTTGTATTACAGCCTTCTTCTGTCAGCTGAAATGTCTGATGTTTTAAATTTGCTGTCAGCTTCCTGATCATCAGATATTCATAAAAAAAGCAAGTTTTTTTGGTCATGTGAGCTCTAACCAGCGCTGTGAGATCCAGTGCGAAGCGCTTGAATTCAGCGAAGTACGCAGATGACTCGTTGATTTAAACTAGTTTGAAGCCAGCTGAAACAGCGCATTAATTAGAAATTAAGACATCTTAATTTGATTTTTCTATCAAGATATTTATTTTGTTAAGGAAAAAATGACTGGAAAAGAGTAAATAATTTAAAAACGTGAAGTGTTTGTCATGTTTTGATCATAAAGAGATATTTTAAACCACAGCCAACTGTCTGGTTTCTACAACTTTCACCAAGGAGCAAATATCTGCCTTTAAACTTGAAGGATATAAAGATTTGAAAGGTAGTGTGTGTGATAATTATTAATATCGATTAATATGAACATTTTTATCTTCTGTGTCTTGACATTATTCTGGTGAAGTTTGAAGCAAATCGAGATTGAAATCAAAGCATTTTGAAAATTCATGATTCATTCATGAAAATGAATGATGCATTTAAATAGCGCTTTATTGTGTATTTTTGTACACCCAAAGCGCTTTACAATCATGTGGGGGGGGGGGGATCTCTCCTCAACCACCACCAGTGTGCAGCATCCGCTTGGATGATGCGACGGCTGCCACAGGACAACAGCACCAGTGCGCTCACCACACACCGGCTACAGGTGGAGAGGAGAGAGAGTCATAGAGCCAATCAAGTGTATGCGCTCACCACACCCCAGCTACAGGTGGAGAGGAGAGAGAGTCATAGAGACAATCAAGTGTATGTGCTCACCACACCCCAGCAACAGGTGCAGAGGAGAGAGAGTCATAGAGCCAATCAAGTGTATGCGCTCACCACACCCCAGCTACAGGTGGAGAGAGTCATAGAGCCAATCAAGTGTATGCTCTCACCACACACCAGCTACAGGTGGAGAGGAGAGAGAGTCATAGAGCCAATCAAGTGGATGCGCTCACCACACACGAGTTACAGGTGGAGAGGAGAGAGTCATAGAGCCAATCAAGTGGATGCGCTCACCACACACCAGCTACAGGTGGAGAGGAGAGAGAGTCATAGAGCCAATCAAGTGGATGTGCTCGCCACACACCAGCTACAGGTGGAGAGGAGAGAGAGTCATAGAGCCAATCAAGTGTATGCGCTCACCACACACCAGCTTCATGTGGAGAGGAGAGAGAGACATAGAGCCAATCAAGTGTATGCGCTCACAATACACCAGCTACAGGTGGAGAGGAGAGAGAGACATAGAGCCAATCAAGTGTATGCTCTCACCACACACCAGCTACAGGTGGAGAGGAGAAAGAGAGTCTTAGAGCCAATCAAGTGTATGCGCTCACCACACCCCAGCAACAGGTGCAGAGGAGAGAGAGTCATAGAGCCAATCAAGTGTATGCGCTCACCACACCCCAGCTACAGGTGGAGAGAGTCATAGAGACAATCAAGTGTATGCTCTCACCACACACCAGCTACATGTGGAGAGGAGAGAGAGACATAGAGCCAATCAAGTGTATGCGCTCACAATACACCAGCTACAGGTGGAGAGGAGAGAGAGACATAGAGCCAATCAAGTGTATGCTCTCACCACACACCAGCTACAGGTGGAGAGGAGAAAGAGAGTCATAGAGCCAATCAAGTGTATGCGCTCACCACACACCAGCTACAGGTGGAGAGGAGAGAGAGTCATAGAGCCAATCAAGTGTATGCGCTCACCCCACATCAGCTACAGGTGGAGAGGAGAGAGAGTCATAGAGCCAATCAAATGTATGCGCTCACCACACACCAGCTACATGTGGAGAGGAGAGAGAGAGACATAGAGCCAATCAAGTGTATGTGCTCACACCACATCAGCTACAGGTGGAGAGGAGAGAGAGACGTAGAGCCTATCAATTGTATGTGCTCTCTACACACCAGCTACAGGTGGAGAGGAGAGAGAGACATAGAGACAATCAAGTGCATGCGCTCGCCACACACCAGCTGCAGGTTTAGAGGAGAGAGAGTCATAGAACCAATCAAGTGGATGCGCTCACCACACACCAGCAACAGGTGGAGACGAGAGAGAGTCATAGAGCCAATCAAGTGTATGCGCTCGCCACACACCAGCTCCAGGTGGAGAGGAGAGAGAGTCATAGAGCCAATCAAGTGTATGCGCTCGCCACAAACCAGCTACAGGTGGAGAGAAGAGAGAGTCATAGAGCCAATCAAGTGGATGCGCTCACCACACACCAGTTACAGGTGGAGAAGAGAGAGTCATAGAGCCAATCAAGTGGATGCGCTCATCACACACCAGCTACAGGTGGAGAGGAGAGAGAGTCATAGAGCCAATCAAGTGTATGCGCTCGCCACACACCCCAGCTACAGGTGGAGAGGGGAGAGAGAGACATAGAGCCTATCAAGTTTCAAGTTTGTTTTATTTATATAGCACATTTAAAAACAGCAAGCACGGCTGACCAAAGTGCTGAACAAACAAAAACATAAAACACAGTACAACCCACAGATTCATACCATAAGCTCACAGTTGATTAAAAGCCAAAGAAAAGAAATAAGTTTTAAGAGATGATTTAAAAACAGTTAAAGACTGTGCCGATCTGATGTAGGCTGGAAGGCTGTTTCACAGCCTAGGGCCAGCAACTGCAAAGGCTCTATCCCCTCTATACTTTAGCCGTGATCTGGGGACAGAGAGAAGTCTTTGATCACCAGACCTCAGATTTCGAGTAGGATTGTATGGATAGAGTAGATCAGATAGATAGCTCGGTGCCAGATTATTTTAATTTAAATTTAAAAAAAAGAGAAGAATTTTGAACTCAATTCTATGATGTACAGGTAACCAATGTAGCGATTTCAGAATTGGAGTAACATGATCAAATTTCCGTTTTCCTTTGAGGAATCTAGCAGCTGCGTTCTGTACTAATTGAAGACGTGCGATGGAAGATTTAGAAATGCCAAGATAGAGGGAGTTGCAGTAATCCAAGCGAGTTGTAATGAGCGCATGGATAGCAATCTCTAAAGTTTTTAGAGATAGAAAAGATTTAAATTTGGAGAGAAGGCGCAGCTGAAAAAAACAGGAACTAATAACCGCATTTATTTGTTTATCAAATTTAAGACCCTGATCCCAGAAAACACCTAGGTTCTTAATACAGGAAGAAGTAAAAGGAGCAAGGTAGTCCAGATTGATACTTCTGCTCCCTGAGCTTTCACTAGGGCCAAAGACTATAACCTCGGTTTTTGATTCATTCAAAAATAAAAAAAAATGAGAAAACCATGTTTTCACTTCATCCAGGCATGCAAAAAGAGATTCCAGAGCAGCATGTTCATTTCGTTTGAGAGGCAGATAAATTTGGGTATCATCTGCATAGCAATGAAACGATGCACCATGCTTTCTGAAAATAGTGCCCAGAGGAAGTAAATACAAAGTGAAAAGAATGGGTGCGAGAATAGAACCCTGGGGCACTCCACAGGCAAGTTTAGCAGGCAGTGAAGAAAAATGACCCAATCTGACAGAGAAAGTTCCATTTGTTAAATATGATGGATCAAGTGGATGCGCTCGCCACACACCAGCTAGAGGTGGAGAGAAGAGAGAGTCATAGAGCCAATCAAGTGGATGCGCTCACCACACACCAGTTACAGGTAGAGAGGAGAGAGTCATAGAGCCAATCAAGTGGATGCGCTCACCACACACCAGCTACAGGTGGAGAGGAGAGAGAGTCATAGAGCCAATCAAGTGGATGCGATCGTCACACACCAGCTACAGGTGGAGAGGAGAGAGAGTCATAGAGCCAATCAAGTGGATGCGCTCGCCACACACCAGCTACAGGTGGAGAGGAGAGAGTGTCATAGAGCCAATCAAGTGGATGCGATTGTCACACACCAGCTACAGGTGGAGAGGAGAGAGAGTCATAGAGCCAATCAAGTGTATGCGCTCGCCACACACCAGCAACAGGTGGAGAGGAGAGAGAGTCATAGAGCCAATCAAGTGTATGCTCTCGCCACACACCAGCTACAGGTGGAGAGGAGAGAGAGTCATAGAGCCAATCAAGTGTATGCGCTCACCACACACCAGCTACAGGTGGAGAGGAGAGAGAGACATAGAGCTAATCAAGTGTATGCGCTCACCACACACCAGCTACAGGTGGAGAGGAGAGATAGACATAGAGCCAATCAAGTGGATGCGCTCACCACACACCAGCTACACGTGGAGAGGAGAGAGAGTCATAGAGCCAATCAAGTGTATGCGCTCACCACACACCAGCTACAGGTGGAGAGGAGAGAGAGTCAAAGAGCCAATCAAGTGTATGCGCTCGCCACACCCCAGCTACAGGTGGAGAGGAGAGAGAGTCATAGAGCCAATCAAGTGTATGCGCTCGCCACACACCAGCTACAGGTGGAGAGGAGAGAGAGACATAGAGCCTATCAAGTGGATGCGCTCGCCACACAGCAGCTACAGGTGGAGAGGAGAGAGAGACATAGAGCCAATCAAGTGTATGCTCTCAGCACACAATTTACAGGTGGAAAGGAGAGAAAGACATAGAGTCAATCGAGTAAATGGGGATTATTAGGAGGCCATGATTGACAAGGGCCAGTGATGGGAATTTGGCCAGGACACCGGGGTTACACCCCTACTCTTTACGAGAAGTGCCAGGGGATTTTTTAATGACCACAGAGAGTCAGGACCTCGGTTTAAAAAAGATCCATAAAACACTTCCTGTTTCCCTTCTTCACCAAAATTTGTAACCCACTATCCAAACCATTCGAGATATCAAAAATCCCTTTGCAATTTAACATCCTTTGTGTCTTTGGATCATGTTGACCAAGTTTGGTGGTGATCGGATGAAAAACTCTAGGACGAGTAACATTGAAATTGCAATGAATGTGTTTTCCAAACAATCCAACATGGCCGACTTCCTGTTGGGTGGAGCAGATTGGCAGATTGACTGTCAGCATGAAAGTCGTTTGGCTGATGAGATCTATAGGTGTATGAATTTTGGTGACTGTAGGTGAAATGGTGTGTGTGGCAGCCCCCTATAAACGGGTGTAAACTGAGTTTGATGAAATTGATCTGTGTGGTCTACTAATGGTAATCGCGATGAATTTGAACAGTCAGTATTGTAGTTCATAGAGTGTGGGACATGAATTGACGGCTGCTCTGATTGGCTGGTTTTACAGGTGGGAACACAGAGGATTCGTGGTGTTTCGGGTGGAGAGAGGAAGAGAACAAATATCGGCATGGAGCTGATTATTGATCCGCCGGTGCTTTTCCTGGATGAACCGACCACCAGCCTGGACGCCAGTACGGCCAACTCCGTCCTAATGCTGCTCAAGAGGTGCGTTTATACAAAACTTGTAATATTCCACACCTAAACCACAAGAAAGACGTGTTCATTTGAAATGACATAAAGGTGTGTGATAGTTTTAAAATAAATCAAAATATGATTAAATTATTAATATTAAAAAAAAAAAAATTTAAACAAATTTTATATATTTAAACATTTTATATATTTTTCAGTTACATTTATTTTTACATTTGACATTTATTCATTTAGCAGACGCTTTTATCCAAAGCGACTTACACTGAGGAATACAATAGGCGATACATTATAAAGAGGCAAACAGACACAGGAAGTGCTTGTAATACAAATTGCTAGGCAGTGTTCAGAGCAAATTCCAGCCAGACAGAATTAGTCAGAATTCTGAAAGACAGAAAGTTAAGGAAAGGTATTTTAAAGATGAAGTCAAGTGATGATGGAAGAGATGAGTTTTCAGATGTCTCGTGAAACTTGTCTGGATTCCACCAGCCAGGAACTGTGAATATAATTCATTAAAATATAAGTTTCATTTCATAAAGTACTTGATTGCGAATATAATTTTTTTAAGGTTTTTATGTATTTATGTGCTGAAATCCCTAGATTGTCACACACAATATATATATATATATATATATATATATATATATATATATATATATATATATATATTTAGGTGACTGTATTGTTGAAACTAACATTTGCAAAATGCAAACAGTGTTCTGTCTCAATGGACAAAGTAAATATTGAATCTAGCATGACACAAATTCCTTAAAATGTGTGGTACATGTAGAAATATATACCTACCCACTATCAGTTATGAGAATGATGATACCTCCCTCATTATTGGCTGTAGCAAATAAAATAATTAACACTGTAATTAGAGTAATGTTAGGATGCACCTTGTATCACAATAATGAATGTTCCATATTAAAATATCAATGTTTACTGTTATGTATAATTCTGAGAGGCAACAAGGTTAACTTATTCATTAGGTACGCACGAGCTAAATGAATAAGCTAGGGTTGAATTGTGTTCAATTGCTATAATAGTACTTTTGTTTCACCCCTTTTCCCAAACGTTCAGTTACATGTATCTTGCCCATGCACACAGTGTGCATACCCCACTGTACCGTGTTTACTAGTCGAAAACATAGAAGCATACGAGATTAGTCTCATATTGATTCAGGGTTTACTTGAATACGCTTTCAAAATATTGACAGTGAGATCTGTGCAATACTTTCTCCCAGAGACCTTTACAGTGTACTTCTAATATAACTATTACTTTCAACGTGTCTCACCTCACAAACTCTCCTTCAGCCGTTATAACTTTTAACATTCTCTGATTTATATTTGTAAAAATACCACTGAAATTATAGGTGTTTTCACTTTTATGTATTCACAGAGTTCATGCTACTGTGATTACAATGTAAATATTAAGTGAATAATGTTTTAACCATTTACTGATATATTTTTAATTGGAATGTAATTGTCATTTCGATTATAGTTTTTGATCCGTACACTTATTAGATTTTCTAGTTTTAATAATCACTATATTGTGCTTCATGTCTACAGAAGGATAAGAAAAAATATCAGAAAATCTCTATGTAACTGCTTATTTAAATTCACATAGTTTATAACTGTGTATGGGAAGGTGTATTTATCAATAGATTTTTATAAGAGGAATAATTGTTTTGCTATGTCATTTCTAAGTTTTAATTTCTATATTTTAAATCCATATGGAGTTATGTAAAGAGAACTATAATTTTATAGTTGTGTTAGTCATACGTGTGCTTTGGTAGTTGAGTCTTGATTACTTGCAGTTCAATATTTATAACAGAATGCTTAAAGTATTTGTAATGTGAAATGTTGAATGAATAAACTTGATTGCAGGAAATACCGTGGCTCTCGTCTTTAACCCTGAATATGAATCAAATAATATGAATATACCGTGAATATGAATCAAAGTTATCATTTAAATCTTTGAAAGGAAATTTGATCATGAGTTTAATTTCAGTCAATCTGTATAAAGTGCAAGGCATCATCTTTTAATAGAGCGCAATAGGAAATGCAGTAAGCTGTCATGCTGTCTGAGAATGGGGTCAAAACTATATTTAGCTTGTCTGATACAGCACATGCTGCCTAAAAGACAAGGAGGACATCCGGGTGAGACCTTGATTATTCTGGAATTACCAAGATTAATTACTGTTGATTGATTAGGATACTGTAAGGTTGAGCTGCTGAGAGAGCAGACCTCAGAATATATGCACAAAGGTGCGACTTAACCTGTATAATTGCATTACTTGAAGCCCAGCATGCTGCAGTGTTTATTATCAGTGAATCATACATGTGCTGTATCACTTATTAAGGGCTGAACAGGGTCTCTTAATGCAGGCACTGATTTAGAGACCGCCTACATGATTACTGCAGAGGCACACAACAGCACCCTCTGGCTATATTGCGATCTCAAAAAATATATGTGGAGTATAATAATAATGAAACATAGTATTTCATTCATATCTCAGAGAAAAATCTGACATTTTAAGGAATTTCAGATGCAAATGAGTATGACTTTATATGTTTGTGTATTTTTATTAGAATTGCATTACTTTTCACTGAGCGACACTGTATGTGAAGTAACTTAAAGTATAACTGTAAGTTATAATCGAGGGGCAGTCGTGGCCTAATGGATAGAGCGCTGGACTTGTAATCTGAGGTTGTTGGTTCTCGGCTCCGGCAGGAATTGTCCACGACTGAGGTGAGATCCTTGAGCAAGGCACCGAACCCCCAACTGCTCCCCGTGCACCGCAGCGTTGACTGCCCACTGCTCCAGGTGTGTGTGTGTGTGGTGTGTGTGTGTGTGTGTGTGTGTGTGTGTGTGTGTGTGCGTGTGCGTGTGCGTGTGCGTGTGCGTGTGCGCGTGCGCGTGCGCGTGCGCGTGTGCGTGTGCGTGTGCGTGTGCGTGTGTGTATTGGTTTTGGTGGATTACAAGGACATTTCACCAGTTTACATACCAACATTATAAGGATATTTGGGATTATGGGGACAAAGGACATGTCCTCGTAATTCAAGCAATGTAGATTCATCTATTTGAGCCTCAGGAACAATCTCCTGCTTTTTTTGTGAATGTCCTTCTAAGTGGGTGAACCAGTTTTCTGGTGTTTTCGAGTGTGTGGCATTCTGCCTCTATCGGCAGGATCTGTTACTGATTATTTATACACATTACGAACTAAATGGGCGGAGACTCCTCTGAAAACGCGGGCTGCCTTTTGATTGGCTAATCACGCTCATGCGCTGTGGAGGCGGGGTCTTTCCGGAAGCACGCAATCTCAAAATGGAGGAGTGATACAGCAACGGCCATTTAGGTAAGTAAATAAAGTATAAAGATTTATATATTAATTCATACAAATTAGTCTTGTCTATATGGCTTATTTTCTGTGGATTGTATTCTTCTGGCAGTCGCTAAAATATATATTCACGCAGTCATAATCCGTATATGCGATATAGGAAGCTCGAAGATAGGCCGCGATTGAATAATACATGTAAGTTAACGTTATGTAACGAATTAACGTTGCTTATGACAGATTAGCAATATTAAACGTATGTCGGAAGTTTTGGAAGAACTGTCAGACATAAAGACACTAAATGCCTTGAATTCGCGTTGTGACTGAGAGCAATAATCATATTGTTTACTGAAATGGCTTCATTGGTAAAAAAAAAAAAGACAGTAAAAAGAATGATGTTATGTATGGTATCAATTTAGATAATCAATGCGTTTGAAAAGCTAATATGCTAATAATAGACATAACACAGGCCATGCACGCGATTCATATGCATTCACAAGGGCAAAATGAACATTTATATGACATAAATTAATATAATCTGCATGTAACACGTTCTGCATTTTGCAAATATTTAATTTGTCATCTTTAGATTAAATGGCCACGGAGTTATTATGATAATGCTAATTTTCCCTGAGAGAAGCTTTGGGGAATATATTTTATAGCTATACTTTAATATGGATTATATGTTAATTATTAAATTATTATTATTATTATTAGTACTTATTTATTTATACTGAATTTTTACTTCTTTACTTGATGTCAATTAACTGTAACAGAGGTCAGCTCAGACAGTTTTTAAGAGTATAGTAATTTAGAATGAATAATACATTAATATTATATTGACTGTTACAATGCAGATGAGACTGTCCAATTTACAGTAACATATTAAGATAGTTAAATGTTTTAAGGTCTGAATAGCAGAATAAAACTAAACTGACTAAAAGCATCTCTTCTTGATCTTCTGCATAATTAACACATCCTTATTGATTTAAAAAAATAATGAAATATAAAATTAGAGGTACAGATGTAATGCAACATTTATCTGAACCATCATGTAATGAATTGTGCTGACTTTATCTCATGTCAACCTCACTGTACAATACAGCTTTTCATAGAGGAGTTCAGATGCTGTTTACGTAAAGTGATTATGTACACAGTGCTTTGTTTTCCCAGAGTGTGTTTTAAGTGAACTGCACTAAAATCCTGGAGTAAACTGTACTACCTCCTGAGGTAGTCCGAGTGTGTTTGGACTTTTGGGCTTTCTTGTAAAATTCAACTGAGTTGATATCATACACCCTGAAAAGAAGCGATTCTGTGTATACTGTATGGATGTTGCAGCATATTACAGATGCATATATTTGGAAATGTTCTGTGTTTTTAAAGTAACATATGTTAATTTCTGCAGATAGATGAAATGGAGACTGGTTCAAGGCTTCACAGGCTTAAGCCTGTATGTGATGCAGAGAGACACATACAATCAAGAACTGTCCTTGAGCAGCAGTTCATTAACAAGTTCAAAGGTACGGTACTCCTGCACTGACTGCCTTGTACTGTTTTGTAATGTCTCATAATCATGTACTTGTCATCATCACCTAGGCTGGTCCCTGGACCGTTTAATCTCACTGGTGTGATTCAAAAGTTATGTAGATGACATTATATAAACTACTATATTCAAATCTGCTCTCCTGCCTTTGACTGGCACTCAGCCAAAGACAGACTTGCACAAAACTTGTCATAAATATTAACTGTTCTATGCTTTCAACAACATAATGTTTATGTTTCAGACATTTAAATAACCATATATAGTAACAAAAAATATTTATACACACTGTGGAATATTTATACATGCCTGTGGAAATGCCAGTAATAATCAAAATAAACCTCAAACATAATTTGATTATACATTTTATTCATGGCAAACATGCAATGTGTAGTTAACCATAAAGTTGACTTATTCTTCTCTCAGTTCACCAGCCTGTCACAGAAACAGAGGAATCTATGTGTAAATCTGACAAACTCCCTGACTGTGTTAGAGCTTAAACAACCGTGGCAGCATCTCTATGATGATCATCTCTATGATGATTTTAGATGTAGTAAAAACACAAGATTGAACTGTAACTCACACATTCTCAAAAAATTGTTGCAAATGCGACTATTTTGGTCGCAGTCTAGAGCCCTGTGTAACTTTTATCGCACTAGCGATTAATAAATAAAATGGCATGCTGCTTGCAGACGAACATTGTAGCCATATCTACTTCTCTCTGTTTATGGATGTGGAGAATCACACAGATACCAACAAATTGAAAATAAACCCACTATAGGCTCACCGTACTGATTCAGTACAAACAATGAAGACAAAATAAAAGTTAGTTACACCATATGTGAACCTGAAAACACATTGCATTGCAAGAACAGAATGGTTTGCCAGGACACTGTATTGAAATCATAGTCATTGTAGTTACACCATATGTGAACCTGAAAACACACTACATTGCAAGGACAGAATGGTTTGCCAGGACACTGTATTGAAATCATAGTCATTGTAGTTACACCATATGTGAACCTGAAAACACACTACATTGCAAGGACAGAATGGTTTGCCAGGACACTGTAGTGTGTTAATGATTAGTGAATAGTAGACATATAACTGTCATAAAGTCCTGCTAAACCACTCTGTCCTTTCAATACAGTCACAGTGTGTTGTCAGTGACATCAATAAGGTTTGGTCATTGTAGCTTTGCATGGTTAAATTATGTACCAGAAAAGGCAGAACCAGATGTCAGGCGTAAATCAACACTTTAATGCATTACCTCATATATTAACTGATGTTATAAAGGTTAGTGCTGGGTGGTATAACCAACAATCTGTGTCACAGTGCTTTCTAAGATTCTGCTGCTTTCACAGCATATCACAGGATTATTTTCCTTATTTAGCTTGAGCAAATATTCTACACCAGTATTTACGTACATTTATTCTCTCTTTTACAGATGAAGGCAGATGCCGTTACTGAAATGTCAAGACTCTTACCAGAAGTTCAGAACAGGTATTGTGTCATTTTCGTTGAGTGTGCTTACTTTATATATGCCAAATATAAAATTTACATTGAGACTTGTGGTAGAGTTACACGCTGTTAATCAGAAAACACCCTGCATTGCAAGAACAGAATGGTTTGCCAGGACACTGTATTGAAACCATAGTCATTGTAGTTACACCATATGTGAACCTGAAAACACACTACATTGCAAGGACAGAATGGTTTGCCAGGACATTGTAGTGTGTTAATGATTAGTGAATAGTAGATCTATAACTGTCATAAAGTCCTGTTAAACCACTCTGTCCTTTCAATACAGTGTGTTGTCAGCAGAGCTCCAGACTAACATTTGAGAGCAGAAGCACCAGCGCCACTAATTCTACAGATGGTGGCGCAAGGAGCAGATTTGGTATAGCTGGGGGATGGTGTGTGGGAGTATAAAAAACTAAATGATTTAATCATAAAATTACTATTGCTTTGCATTAATAAGTGCAGTTACTAATAATACTATATGTTCATTTCTTTTTTATACACATTTGACAGTAAAGCACTAAGCTTGAGTTGGGAAGCATACAACATTTACTTTTATTAACAACAGTAACATGCTTAATCTCATTTTTACATAGAAAATGTATATATTCTACTCTTATTAAATGCACCAAATTATTCTTCTATAATATTAAATGGAACTCACCAACATAAGTGATTATGTGTCATTTAGTCGCAAATTGAAAAAAAAGGTTTGTTTTTCAAGGCACTTTGTGACTTTTCTTACTTCATACACAAAAAAGTGTACAAATCTGATTACTGGATGTTTTGATATTTTATAATAATGATTTTATCATTTCAAAATACAAAGCAAAAAAGTAGAAAATTAATGTCTATTAAGCCAATAAGTGCTCCTCTGCTCCTATCAACTGGTTATAATGGTGACTTAATGTATTTTTTTATTTTACGTAAGTGTTTGTTTACCACAAAGTATATTTTTGCTCATCCCATTAAAATAGCATTCAAACTGGATCACTTTAGAGCTTTAAACCACTGAAAATAGTTGTGTGAAATGCTTGAAAGTCATTGGAAATTTCTCTCTCAAAAGGTTGTACAGACCCTGAAATGAACAATGTAATAACATTGGACTATTTCTGCCACAACACCATTGTCAGTTAGTGTTACTGCTTCTGGTTTTCTGATGTACATCAGCGCTGTTAATTAGGGATGTGCATCTCCATAACTGAGGCTGATTCGATACACATCTCGATGCATAGCCAACGATACGATACATATGAAGCAGCTAGCGATGCGATACGATTCACCCCTATTACGATTCCATTCAACACAATGCAATTCGATGTAATGGAAAAAATATGATTTCTATTATTTCTTTGGTTCAGACAGACAGCAAATCATAAATTAACTTATGTCTTCTGACTTCCAACGCCTCGAGGCCTGTTTCATAAAACAAGTTTACCAAATAGGCCAGGATAATTTCAGTTAGTCTGACTCACTGTCAAATGATTTGGTTCCATGAAGCAAATTGAACACAGATCAACCTCAGACAGTGTGGCTACTTATGCTGGAAAGCTAACCTGGTTCAGGCTAACCTGAGCTCCTCTAACACTGACCAATAGGAATGCAATTATATTACCACTGACTCCCTCACATACTATCATAGCCATGCAGCCTTTCTCTCTGGTTGTATAACAGCTGTACCTTTTATAGTTAGAACAGACAGCATTAGAACATTACAATCTAACAATGCTCTTTAACAATCACTAAACTAAAAGTTAAAATCACTAAATTAAAACTACATTTGAACTGCTGTAAGAAACACACATTAACTCATCTGAGCTTAGTAATTAGGGACCGAGCACCGATGGTGCGAGGACCCTATTGAATCTGCTCCGTTTATTAGGGACCGAGCACCGATGGTGCAGAGGACCCTATTGAATCTGCTCCGTTTATTATTATTAGGGACCGAGCACCGATGGTGCGAGGACCCTATTGAATCTGCTCCGTTTATTATTAGGGACCGAGCACCGATGGTGCAGAGGACCCTATTGAATCTGCTCCGTTTATTATTATTATTATTATTATTCTTCTTCTTCTCCAAACTTAATCGCATTTTAGAGGGCCTAAACATGCTCGAAAAGTCAGGAAACTTTGCACATGCATCAGAACTGGTGAAAATTTACGTCTGATATGGGTTTCAGGAGTAGGTGTGGCAAAATGGCTCGACAGCGCCACCTATAAATATTCAGCAGAGTGCGCCTCGAGCTACGTTTCACGTACATGTATGAAAATCGGTACACTCATGTAACATAACAATACCTACAAAAAAGTCTCCTGGAACGAAATCCGAAACCCAACAGGAAGTCGGTTATTTTGAATTTTCTCGTCATATTTAGTGACATTTTTGCCATTTGCAGGTGTCATACTTTAACGAACTCCTCCCAGAGATTTAATCGGATGAACACCAAAATTGGTCATTGCAATCTAAAGCCCTTTGTGACGTTAAATTGCGAAGATCTAGAGTTTTCATCGGAGGGCGTGTCCGTGGCGTCCTCTCAAATTTCGATGTTTCGCCATGAAACAGGAAGTTGTTATAACTCAGGCATGCTATGTCCGATCTGCACCAAACTTCACATGTTTGATAAGACTCCTGATATGAAGAGCTCTACATGACCATATTCAGTTATAGTAATAGCGCCACCTGCTGGCAACAGGAAGTGACATGTTTTACTCTGTAACTAACTCCTCCTACAAATTTAATGACATCAACATAATATTTAGGTCAGTCTAACCTAAAGGCCTTTGTGATGTTAAATTGCGAAGATCTAGAGTTTTCATGGGAGGGCGTGTCCGTGGCGTCCTGTCAAATTTCGATGTCTCGCCATGGGAATAAATGTTGTTGTAACTCAGCCATACAATGTTCGATCTGCCCCAGACTTCACATGTTCGATAAGAATCCAGGCCTGAACACATCTGAATATGTGTTTCAGAAGTAGGTGTGGCAAAATGGCTCGACAGCGCCACCTATACTGATTCAGCGGAGAGCCCTCAGGCTACGTTTCACGTACATGTATGAAAATCGGTACACTCATGTAACATAACAATACCTACAAAAAAGTCTCCTGGAACGAAATCCGAAACCCAACAGGAAGTCGGTTATTTTGAATTTTCTCGTCATATTTAGTGACATTTTTGCCATTTGCAGGTGTCATACTTTAACGAACTCCTCCCAGAGATTTATTCGCATGAACACCAAAATTGGTCATTGCAATCTAAAGCCCTTTGAGACGTTATATTGCGAAGATCTAGAGTTTTCATTGGAGGGCGTGTCCGTGGCGTCCTGTCAAATTTCGATGTTTCGCCATGAAACAGGAAGTTGTTATAACTCAGGCATGCAATGTCCGATGTGCACCAAAATTCCCATGTTTGATAAGACTCCTGACCTGAAGAGATCTAGGTGACCACATTCATATAATTTCATAGCGCCACCTGCTGGCAACAGGAAGTGATATGTTTTACTCTGCAACTAACTCCTCCTAGAAATGTAATGACATCAACATAATTTTTTGTTCAGTCTAATCTAAAGGCCTTTGTGATGTTAATTTGCGAAGAGCTTGAGCTAATGGGCGTGTCCATGGCAGCGTGACAAAATTCGATATCTCGCCATGGGAATAGAAGCTGTTGTTACTCAGCCATAAAATGTCCGATCTGCCCAAAACTTCACATGGTTGATAAGAGCCATGGCCTGAAGACATCTACGTGCTAATGTTTAGTTATAGACATAGCGCCACCTGCTGGCTACAGGAAATTGCTTGTTTTACACTAACTTAAACATGCAATGTTCAATCTGCACCAAATTTCATATGTTTGATAATAGTACTGGTTTGAACACATCTAAATGCCAATGTTCAGTTATGGACATAGCGCCACCAGCTGGCAGCAGGTTTGGAACTTATAAATGACTTTGACGTATTCCTCTATATTTACCTTTTTAAATGCATATTGCTCACTGTTCCCTGTCATTCTGAAGCCACCGGTTGGCGGTGCCGGGTGCGAGGTCCCTTCCATCGCTGCTTGCAGCTTTAATTAGGGACCGAGCACCGATGGTGCAGAGGACCCTATTGAATCTGCTCCGTTTATTATTATTATTATTATTATTCTTCTTCTTCTCCAAACTTAATCGCATTTTAGAGGGCCTAAACATGCTCGAAAAGTCAGGAAACTTTGCACACGCGTCAGAACTGGTGAAAATTTACGTCTGATATGGGTTTCAAAAGTAGGTGTGGCAAAATGGCTCGACAGCGCCACCTATAAATATTCAGCGGAGTGCGCATCGAGCTACGTTTCACGTACATGTACGAAAATCGGTACACTTATGTAACTTAACAATACCTACAAAAAAGTCTCCAGGTACGAAATCAGAAACCCAACAGGAAGTCGGCTATTTTGAATTTTCTCGTCATATTTTGTGTCATTTTTGCCATTTTCAGGTGTCATACTTTAACGAACTCCTCCCAGAGATTTATTCAGATGAACACCAAAATTGGTCATTGTAATCTAAAGCCCTTTGTGACGTTAAATTGCGAAGATCTAGAGTTTTCATCGGGGGGCGTGTCCGTGGCATCCTGTCAAATTTTGATGTTTCGCCATGAAACAGGAAGTTGTTATATCTCAGGCATGCTATGTCGGATCTACACCAAACTTCACACGTTTGATAAGAATCCTGACCTGAAGAGATCTAAGTGACCATATTCAGTTATAGTCATAGCGCCACCTGCTGGCAACAGGAAGTGACATGTTTTACTCTGTAACTAACTCCTCCTAGAGTTTTAATGACATCAACATAATATATAGGTCAGTTTAATCTAAAGGCCTTTGTGATGTTAAATTGCGAAGATCTAGAGTTTTCGTTAAAGGGTGTGTCCATGGCGGCATCACAAATTTCGATGTCTCGCCATGGGAATAAAAGTTGTTGTAACTCAGCCATACGATGTCCGATCTGCCCCAGACTTCACACGTTCGATAAGAATCCAGGCCTGAACACATCTAAATACGAATATTACATTATAATTAGAGCACCACCTGCTGGCAACAGGAAATGACTTCTTTTACACTATCTTAAACACGCAATGTCCAATCTGCACCAAACTTCACACTTTTGATAAAAATATTGGTCTGAAGATATCTAAATGCCAATGTTCAGTTAAAGATATAGTGCCACCTGCTGGCAACAGCAAATTACTTCTTTTAAACTAACTCAAGCATTCAATGTCCAATCTGCACCAAAATTCACGTATTTGGTAAGAGCCCTGACCTGAAGATATCTAAAGGCCAAAATTCAGATATAAT
Source organism: Schizopygopsis pylzovi (assembly GCA_027422435.1). NCBI lineage: Eukaryota > Metazoa > Chordata > Actinopteri > Cypriniformes > Cyprinidae > Schizopygopsis > Schizopygopsis pylzovi. Next base: position 62,660 of record JAPDDL010001141.1, read on the forward strand.
CATAGCGCCACCTGCTGACAACAGGATATATCATGCTTTACCCTAACTCAAACATACCATGTTCAATCTGCACCAAACTTCATATGTTTGATAAAAGTATTGGTCTGAAGACATCTACATGCCAATGTTTAGTTATAGACATAGCGCCACCTGGTGGCTACAGGAAATTACTTGTTTTACACCAACTTAAACATGCATCGTCCACTCTGCACCAAACTTCACATATTTGGTAAGATTCCAGGCCTGAAGATATCTAAAGGCCAATATTCAGATGTAATCATAGCGCCACCTGTTGACAACAGGATGTGTCAGGCTTTACACTGACTCAAACATACTATGTTCAATCTGCACCAAACTTCATATGTTTGATAAAAGTGCTAGACTGAAGACATCTTCATGTTAATGTTCAGTTATGGACATAGCGCCACCAGCTGGCAGCAGGTTTGACACATATAAATGACTTTGACACGTTCCTCTATATTTACCTTTTTAAATGCATATTGCTCATCGTTCCCTGTCTTTCTGAAGCCACCGGTTGGCGGTGCTGGGTGCGAGGTCCCTTCCATCGCTGCTTGCAGCTTTAATTCTTATTATTCTTCTTCTTCTTCTTCTTCTTCTTCTCCAAACTTAATCGCATTTTAGAGGGCCTAAACATGCTCGAAAAGTCAGGAAACTTTGCACACGCGTCAGAACTGGTGAAAATTTACGTCTGATATGGGTTTCAGAAGTAGGTGTGGCAAAATGGCTCGACAGCGCCACCTATAAATATTCAGCGGAGTGCGCCTCGAGCTACGTTTCACGTACATGTACGAAAATCGGTACACTTATGTAACTTAACAATACCTACAAAAAAGTCTCTAGGTACGAAATCAGAAGCCCAACAGGAAGTCGGCTATTTTGAATTTTCTCGTCATATTTTGTGTCATTTTTGCCATTTTCAGGTGTCATACTTTAACGAACTCCTCCCAGAGATTTATTCAGATGAACACCAAAATTGGTCAGTGTAATCTAAAGCCCTTTCTGACGTTAAATTGCGAAGATCTAGAGTTTTCATCGGAGGGCGTGTCCGTGGCGTCCTGTCAAATTTTGATGTTTCGCCATGAAACAGGAAGTTGTTATATCTCAGGCATGCTATGTCCGATCTACACCAAACTTCACACGTTTGATAAGAATCCTGACCTGAAGATATCTAAGTGACCATATTCAGTTATAGTCATAGCGCCACCTGCTGACAACAGGAAGTGACATGTTTTACTCTGTAACTAACTCCTCCTAGAGATTTAATGACATAAACATACTATTTAGGTCAGTCTAACCTAAAGGCCTTTGTGATGTTAAATTGCGAAGATCTAGAGTTTTCGTTAAAGGGCGTGTCCATGGCGGCATCACAAATTTCGATGTCTCGCCATGGGAATAAAAGTTGTTGTAAATCAGCCATACAATGTCTGATCTGCCCCAGACTTCACACGTTCAATAAGAATCCAGGCCTGAACACATCTAAATACGAATATTCCATTATAATCAGAGCGCCACCTGCTGGCAACAGGAAATGACTTGTTTTACACTATCTTAAACATGCAATGTCCAATCTGCACCAAACTTCACACTTTTGATAAAAATATTGGTCTGAAGATATCTAAATGCCAATGTTCAGTTAAAGATATAGCGCCACCTGCTGGCAACAGCAAATTACTTCTTTTAAACTAACTTAAGCATTCAATGTCCAATCTGCACCAAAATTCACGTATTTGGTAAGATTCCTGGCCTGAAGACATCTAAAGTCCAATATTCAGATGTAATCATAGCGCCACCTGTTGACAACAGGATGTGTCAGGCTTTACACTAACTCAAACATACTATGTTCAATCTGCACCAAACTTCATATGTTTGATAAAAGTGCTAGACTGAAGACATCTACATGTTGATGTTCAGTTATGGACATAGCGCCACCAGCTGGCAGAAGATTTGACACATATAAATGACTATGACACATTCCTCTATATTTACCTTTTTAAATGCATATTGCTCACCATTCCCTGTCTTTCTGAAGCCACCGGTTGGCGGTGCTGGGTGCGAGGTCCCTTCCATCGCTGCTTGCAGCTTTAATTATTATTATTATTCTTCTTCTTCTCCAAACTTAATCGCATTTTAGAGGGCCTAAACATGCTCGAAAAGTCAGGAAACTTTGCACACGCATCAGAACTGGTGAAAATTTACGTCTGATATGGGTTTCAGGAGTAGGTGTGGCAAAATGGCTCGACAGCGCCACCTATAAATATTCAGCGGAGTGCGCCTCGAGCTACGTTTCACGTACATGTACGAAAATCGGTACACTCATGTAACTTAACAATACCTACAAAAAAGTCTCTAGGTACGAAATCAGAAACCCAACAGGAAGTCGGTTATTTTGAATTTTCTCGTCATATTTTGTGTCATTTTTGCCATTTTCAGGTGTCATACTTTAACGAACTCCTCCCAGAGATTTATTCGGATGAACACCAAAATTGGTCATTGTAATCTAAAGCCCTTTGTGACGTTAAATTGCGAAGATCTAGAGTTTTCATCGGAGGGCGTGTCCGTGGCGTCCTGTCAAATTTTGATGTTTCGCCATGAAACAGGAAGTTGTTATATCTCAGGCATGCTATGTCCGATCTACACCAAACTTCACATGTTTGATAAGAATCCTGACCTGAAGAGATCTAAGTGACCATATTCAGTTATAGTCATAGCGCCACCTGCTGGCAACAGGAAGTGACATGTTTTACTCTGTAACTAACTCCTCCTAGAGATTTAATGACATCAACATAATATTTAGGTCAGTTTAATCTAAAGGCCTTTGTGATGTTAAATTGCGAAGAGCTTGAGTTTTCGCTAATGGGCGTGTCCTTGGCGGCATCACAAATTTCGATGTCTCGCCATGGGAATAAAAGTT
>JAPDDL010001046.1:0-46002 GCA_027422435.1 Schizopygopsis pylzovi
AGGCCTAAGTGTTTTTAATACAAAGAAACAAAAACATGCAGCTCTGATTATATGCTGATTTTAGAACAATTTAAGTATCATGCTGGATGTAAACTGAATATTTAAAAAAACTCAAATACTCATCTTTAATGACTGGACAAACAAGAATACGCAGTTGATTGGAAAACAAAATCTGTAAAATATTTTGAACAAAAAGGTGGTCTAAATTATGGATACATTATGCTGTGAAAATGTAATTCAAAGTTTAAAGTATACTTGAGCATTTGCCAACTAACTTTTTAGACTTTAGTGACAGAATAAGAAACCAATTTAGCAACAATAATAATTTATATTCCTATGGGACCTTAGAAGAAGGTATTGGCAATTCAATTACCCAGGGAAAAGGGTGTGGGGGGGGGGGTCTTTCAAATCAGGAATACGTTTACTCTGCCCATCTTTGTCCACTTCCTAGCTGGTGTAATATTCAGTATATAGCTAAATAGAAAGATACAAAGACACATGATGAAATTCTCCACCCCCGAACACTTACAGGTGCATCTCAATAAATTAGAATGTCGTGGAAAAGTTCATTTATTTTAGTAATTCAACTCAAATTGGGAAACTCGTGTATTAAATAAATTCAATGCACACAGACTGAAATAGTTTAAGTCTTTGGTTATTTTAATTGTGATGATTTAGGCTCACATTTAACAAAAACCCACCAATTCACTATCTCAACAAATTAGAATACTATTTTACTCAACACCCCCTTATGCAATTAATCTGACTCATTGTCATTTTTGCCTTACAGAGTATGTATTTGACATTTGTTCACATCAGACTTTGTCATTTGCATTTACATTTGTTCATCACATTGTTGCTTTGGAACATAGTTGTTTTTATTTAATATTCCATCCAGGGCTTTTTTTTGTCTCATAACTTGCTTGGCTCATTCATTCCAAATGTATAATTTTACCAGAGTACCATACCGGTTTCAATCTTTGTAATCTGCTTTATTGAAATCAAAATGACTTTGATTTAATAACTGACTTTGTTTTAATAACTGCAGTATGACCAGAGCTGGGTAGAAGTCACCTTTAATTATGTAGTGCTTTATAAAATACTAGGGTAGGGTATTGATACCGAACCATTTCGGTACAGGTCTTTTGGTTTGGTAAGCATTTGTACCGAACAAATACAGAATTTTATTCAGGAAATTCAAACAATAAATGGCATTTTGACAGTTTTTGATGTGGCATGACAGATCGCTGTATAAACGCCTTGGAGAGCCGCTTCTGGAACGTTTCAGAAACGTGCCGGTATAAACCCGACACAAGCATTGACTCGAGTGGCCGCGATCAGCTCCGGTTCCCGTGTCTGAGCCGTGATGCACCGCAGACTCATGCAGAGAGGATCGTGAGTGAACGTGATAATTTCTTCCTCTGTAGCTACTAGTTTTAACGCAAATAAACATGAATGAACATCTCATGTATAGGCCAGAGTCCTCTCTGCTTAAAAAGACCGCGGTCAAGCCAGCCGCAGTTCAGAAAAACACGGTCAAGCCAGCCGCGATTGAAATTTACGTGCGCGTGTATTACAATGACTACGGTAATCACCGGAACAACACAGAGGAGACGCGCTTTTAGAGCGCTTTTCTTCTAGACGCCCAGAACTGAGATATAATGACATTTTTCGTGATCTTTTTTTTTTGTACATCTGCTTTAGGCTAATAGCAGATGTACAAAATAGCAGATGTGTTATTTATTCTTGTCTTTGACGGTTCTGTATTACTATATTTTTCTACCTTTCAAATAATTGCAAGATTCATAGAAAAAGAGATATGGGACATTATTTGATTTAGAGGGGTATAAACACCCAGTTTCTAATAAGTACAAGAAAAGAATGGACAGTTCTTATATGGGACATCCCATACTATATGCACTCCTCATATGAAACCATTTTACTGCAGCGTTTCTGAGATATGGGACATTAATAAATTTTAAAGAGCTATAAAGACCTAATTTCTAATAAGTACACGAAATGAATGGTCAGTTCTTATACAGGACATAACATACTTTATGCACAACCTCATATGAAACCATTTTACTGCAGATATGGGACATTAATACATTTTAAAGAGCTATAAAGACCCCATTTCTAATAAGTACAATAAATGAATGGTCAGTTCTTATACAGGACATCCCATACTATATGCACACCTCATATGAAACCATTTTACTGCAGCATTTTTGAGATATGGGACATTAATACATTTTGAGGACTATAAAGACACCATTTCTAATAAGTACACGAAACGAATGGTCAGTTCTTATATAGGACGTCCCATACTATATGCACTCCTCGTATGAAACCATATTACTGCAGCGTTTTCAAGAAATTAGACATTATTAAATGTTGAGGGGTATAAAGACACCATTTCTAATAAGTACAAGAAATTAATGGTCAGTTCTTATATAGGACATCCCATACTACATGCACAACTCATATGAAACCATTTTACTGCAGCGTTTCTGAGATATGGGACATTAATACATTTTGAGGACTGTAAAGACACCATTTCTAATAAGTACACGAAACGAATGGTCAGTTCTTATATAGGACGTCCCATACTATATTCACACCTCATATGAAACCATATTACTGCAGCGTTTCTGAGATATGGGACATTACTACACTTTAGAGAGCTATAAAGACCCCATTCTAATAAGTACTAGAAATGAATGGTCAGTTCTTATACAGGACATCCCATACTATATTCACACCTCATATGAAACCATTTTACTGCAGCATTTTTGAGAAATGGGACATTAATACATTTTGAGGACTATAAAGACACCATTTCTAATAAGTACACGAAATTAATGGTCAGTTCTTATATGGGACGTCCCATACTATAAGCACACCTCATATGAAACCATATTACTGCAGCGGTTTCATGAAATGGGACATTATTCGATTTAGAGGGGTATAAAGACACCATTTCTAATTAGTACTAGAAATTAATGGTCAGTTCTTATAGAGGACATCCCATACTATATTCACACCTCATATGAAACCATTTTACTGCAGCATTTTTGAGACATGGGACATTAATACATTTTAAAGAGCTATAAAGACACCATTTCTAATAAGTACACAAAATGAATGGTCAGTTCTTAAATGGGACATCCCATACTATATGAACTCCTCATATGAAACCATATTACTGCAGCGTTTCTGAGATATGGAACATTACTACACTTTAGAGAGCTATAAAGACCCCATTTCTAATAAGTACAAGAAATGAATGGTCAGTTCTTATACAGGACATCCCATACTATATTCACACCTCATATGAAACCATTTTACTGCAGCATTTTTGAGAAATGGGACATTAATACATTTTGAGGACTATAAAGACACCATTTCTAATACGTACACGAAATTAATGGTCAGTTCTTATATGGGACAGCCCATACTATAAGCACACCTCATATGAAACCATATTACTGCAGCGGTTTCAAGAAATGGGACATTATTCGATTTAGAGGGGTATAAACACCAGGTTTCTAATAAGTACAAGAAATGAATGGTCAGTTCTTATATGGGACATCCCATACTATATGTACTCCTCATATGAAACCATTTTACTGCAGCGTTTTCGAGATATGGGACATTATTTGATTTAGAGGGGTATAAACACCCAGTTTCTAATAAGTACAAGAAAAGAATGGACAGTTCTTATATGGGACGTCCCATACTATATGCACTCCTCATATGAAACCATTTTACTGCAGCGTTTTCAAGATATGGGACATTATTCGATTTAGAGGGGTATAAAGACACCATTTCTAATAAGTACAAGAAATTAATGGTCAGTTCTTATATAGGACATCCCATACTACATGCACAACTCATATGAAACCATTTTACTGCAGCGTTTTCCATAAATGGGACATTATTCGATTTAGAGGACTATAAAGACCCAATTTCTAATAAGTACACAAAATGAATGGTCAGTTCTTAAATGGGACATCCCATACTATATGAACTCCTCATATGAAACCATATTACTGCAGCGTTTCTGAGATATGGGACATTACTACACTTTAGAGAGCTATAAAGACCCCATTTCTAATAAGTACAAGAAATGAATGGTCAGTTCTTATACAGGACATCCCATACTATATTCACACCTCATATGAAACCATTTTACTGCAGCATCTTTGAGAAATGGGACATTAATACATTTTGAGGACAATAAAGACACCATTTCTAATAAGTACACGAAATTAATGGTCAGTTATTATATGGGACACCCCATACTATAAGCACACCTCATATGAAACCATATTACTGCAGCGGTTTCAAGAAATGGGACATTATTCGATTTAGAGGGGTATAAAGACACCATTTCTAATAAGTACTAGAAATTAATGGTCAGTTCTTATAGAGGACATCCCATACTATATTCACACCTCATATGAAACCATATTACTGCAGCGTTTTTGAGATATGGGACATTAATACATTTAGAGGGGTATAAAGACACCATTTCTAATAAGTACTAGAAATTAATGGTCAGTTCTTATAGAGGACATCCCATACTATATTCACACCTCATATGAAACCATTTTACTGCAGCATTTTTGAGATATGGGACATTAATACATTTAGAGGGGTATAAAGACACCATTTCTAATAAGTACTAGAAATTAATGTTCAGTTCTTATATAGGACATCCCATACTATATGCACTCCTCATATGAAACCATTTTACTGCAGCGTTTCTGAGATATGGGACATTACTACACTTTAGAGAGCTATAAAGACCTAATTTCTAATAAGTACACGAAATTAATGGTCAGTTCTTATATAGGACATCCCATACTATAAGCACACCTCATATGAAACCATTTTACTGCAGCATTTTTTAGATATGGGACATTAATACATTTTGAGGACTATAAAGACACCATTTCTAATAAGTACTAGAAATTAATGGTCAGTTCTTATATGGGACACCCCATACTATAAGCACACCTCTGTAATAAAACCAGTTTAATATAGAGCTATTATTTCAGCTCCGGGAATTAGTTATTAAATATTAAATATTGCTTGGTTAAAAGTAATATTAATATTTAACTTAGTTATACTGTATTAAGTGCTCGTCCACCGAACACTAACCTCAGCATATCAACTTCGAGCTTAGGTAGCTTTCTCTTTATGGCAAATAAGGATAAAACTTCAAATCACATTCCAGAGACAATTCTTTATGAAATGAAAAATGGTTTATTCGTAATACTGCTATTCTAACATAAATGGATTAACTGAGAAGACACAACATACATACACACAAAGACATGTATAAGGGATTTTGGTAAGTAAATTCCTAAAGTTACAATTAGCCCTTCTAGCTATTTTGACGCTTGATTCGACCGGAAAAGATCACGACAGATGCCTTAATGCTCTGTTACTGCATTCAGATCAGATTCTACCAGTTCAATCAGCAATATAGATTTAGTTAGAGGTACTTGCTTGTTGACAAGAAGCAGGTTGGAAGTTGTTTTGTTTCCTTCAAATGCGTTGCTCTGGTCTTTGTCCTCGGAAACCACGTGGGTTGGTTCGTGCGTTTTCGGGTGCTCTCGGGTTGAAACACGTGATATGTGGATGTTGCCGCGTGACGTCACAGAAAAGGCTCTCCTCTCGTCTGCAGGCGTTGAGTTCGTTTCCTTTGCTGTTATGCCTCCTATCCTTCGAATTCGACTGGATGGTTGGTTTAGTCGGTGTCGAGGCCAGAGTTCAGGTAAAAGCGCGAGCAGGCAGAGAAGTTACGAGCGCTATTCAAGAGATGTTCAAGAGCCATGCCACGTTTGAGAGAGAGTTCAAGAGCGAGTCCAAGAGCGCGATTTGCAACTGGCGCGTTGTTTTTCAACAGTCCAACTTGCCCCTCCCCACGGGCGGCTTGTCGAATCCGATCGTCCGTATGGGGCGGAGCCCCGCCCATGTCCAGGCTTGCTGGGTGGACCAACAGTTCTGTGATGTCTCATCACTTTTGGGAAGGATAAACTGTATCGATCTTTATACATGTATAGTTATGCAGGGTATTAAAATTTAACGGTCATCAGCACAGTCTATCACATCTGAGTCTAGCTTTCTTTAGAGATCAAACACCGCATACTAATACACACATTACAGTTTATACCGTTTAAAGCATGATTAAAAATTCCCACATTGTCCTAAATAATTGGCACTCGAAATCATCACATCATGCCTATGAGGGAAAAAGTACACATTAAATATCCATATATTTATTTTGTGTAGTTGCAATAGTTATACGTGTCAAAAAAGGCAAGGAGTTTGGTTTTCCTTGGTCCGTCCGACGGAGAAAAATCCTGCTTTGTTTTAAATGGGGGGGTTTTGAACTATGCTCTGGAATGTAGGCTTGACGGTGTCCAGAACCATTCCCGGAGCCGTCCGTACCTTTGCACGAGAGCGTTAGTGATGGGATCAGTTGACCCTCTCCCCTTTTGCATGGAAGGGAGGACTTTTGGGTAATAATTCCTTTCTGTTGCTGGGTTGGAATTCTCCGTGTGTGTTTTCAGGTTGACATTGTGTTACACCTCATATGAAACCATATTACTGCAGCGTTTTCGAGAAATGGGACATTATTCGATTTAGAGAGGTATAAACACCAGGTTTCTAATAAGTACAAGAAATGAATGGTCAGTTCTTATATGGGACATCCCATACTATATGCACACCTCATATGAAACCATATTACTGCAGCGTTTTCAATAAATGAGACATTATTACATTTAGAGGACTATAAAGACCCCATTTCTAATAAGTACAAGAAATGAATGGTCAGTTCTTATATGGGACATCCCATACTATATGCACTCCTCATATGAAACCATTTTATTTCAGCGTTTTCGAGATATGGGACATTATTTGATTTAGAGGGGTATAAACACCCAGTTTCTAATAAGTACAAGAAAAGAATGGACAGTTCTTATAGAGGACATCCCATACTATATGCACTCCTCATATGAAACCATTTTACTGCAGCGTTTCTGAGATATGGGACATTAATACATTTTAAAGAGCTATAAAGACATAATTTCTAATAAGTACACGAAATGAATGGTCAGTTCTTATATGGGACGTCCCATACTATATGCACTCCTCATATGAAACCATTTTACTGCAGCGTTTTCGAGATATGGGACATTATTTGATTTAGAGGGGTATAAACACCCAGTTTCTAATAAGTACAAGAAAAGAATGGACAGTTCTTATATGGGACGTCCCATACTATATGCACTCCTCATATGAAACCATTTTACTGCAGCGTTTTCAAGATATGGGACATTATTCGATTTAGAGGGGTATAAAGACACCATTTCTAATAAGTACAAGAAATGAATGGTCAGTTCTTATATGGGACATCCCATACTATATGCACACCTCATATGAAACCATATTACTGCAGCGTTTTCAATAAATGAGACATTATTACATTTAGAGGACTATAAAGACCCCATTTCTAATAAGTACAAGAAATGAATGGTCAGTTCTTATATGGGACATCCCATACTATATGCACTCCTCATATGAAACCATTTTACTGCAGCGTTTTCGAGATATGGGACATTATTTGATTTAGAGGGGTATAAACACCCAGTTTCTAATAAGTACAAGAAAAGAATGGACAGTTCTTATAGAGGACATCCCATACTATATGCACTCCTCATATGAAACCATTTTACTGCAGCGTTTCTGAGATATGGGACATTAATAAATTTTAAAGAGCTATAAAGACATAATTTCTAATAAGTACACGAAATGAATGGTCAGTTCTTATATGGGACGTCCCATACTATATGCACTCCTCATATGAAACCATTTTACTGCAGCGTTTTCGAGATATGGGACATTATTTGATTTAGAGGGGTATAAACACCCAGTTTCTAATAAGTACAAGAAAAGAATGGTCAGTTCTTATATGGGACATCCCATACTACATGCACACCTCATATGAAACCGATTTAGAGGACTATAAAGACCCAATTTTTAATAAGTACAAGAAATGAATGGTCAGTTCTTATATGGGACATCCCATACTACATGCACACCTCATAGGAAACCATATTACTGCAGCGTTTTCAATAAATGAGACATTATTACATTTAGAGGACTATAAAGACCCCATTTCTAATAAGTACAAGAAATGAATGGTCAGTTCTTATATGGGACATCCCATACTATATGCACTCCTCATATGAAACCATTTTACTGCAGCGTTTCTGAGATATATCACATTATTTGACTTCAGAGGCCTATAAAGACCCCATTTTATAATAAGTAGAAATGACTAATGGTCTCATATGAGGTGTGCATATAGTATGGGATGTCCCATATAAGAACTGACCATTCATTTCGTGTACTTATTAGAAATTAGGTCTTTATAGCTCTTTAAAATGCATTAATGTCCCATATCTCAAAAATGCTGCAGTAAAATGGTTTCATATGAGGTGTGCATATAGTATGGGATGTCCTCTATAAGAACTGACCATTAATTTCTAGTACTTATTAGAAATGGTGTCTTTATACCCCTCTAAATGTATTAATGTCCCATATCTCAAAAATGCTGCAGTAAAATGGTTTCATATGAGGTGTGAATATAGTATGGGATGTCCTCTATAAGAACTGACCATTAATTTCTAGTACTTATTAGAAATGGTGTCTTTATACCCCTATAAATCGAATAATGTCCCATTTCTTGAAAACGCTGCAGTAATATGGTTTCATATGAGGTGTGCATGTAGTATGGGATGTCCTATTTAAGAACTGACCATTAATTTCTAGTACTTATTAGAAATTAGGTATTTAGAGCTCTTTAAAATGTATTAATGTCCCATATCTCAGAAACGCTGCAGTAAAATGGTTTCATATGAGGAGTGCATATAGTATGGGATGTCCCATATAAGAACTGTCCATTCTTTTCTTGTACTTATTAGAAACTGGGTGTTTATACCCCTCTAAATCAAATAATGTCCCATATCTTGAAATCGCTGCAGTAAAATGGTTTCATATGAGGAGTGCATATAGTATGGGACGTCCCATATAAGAACTGACCATTCATTTCGTGTACTTATTAGAAACTGGGTGTTTATACCCCTCTAAATCAAATAATGTCCCATATCTCGAAAACGCTGCAGTAAAATGGTTTCATATGAGGAGTGCATATAGTATGGGACGTCCCATATAAGAACTGACCATTCATTTCGTGTACTTATTAGAAATTATGTCTTTATACCCCTCTAAATGTATTAATGTCCCATATCTCAGAAACGCTGCAGTAAAATGGTTTCATATCAGGAGTGCATATAGTATGGGATGTCCCATATAAGAACTGACCATTCATTTCGTGTACTTATTAGAAATTATGTCTTTATAGCTCTTTAAAATGTAGTAATGTCCCATATCTCAGAAACGCTGCAGTAAAATGGTTTCATATGAGGTGTGCATATAGTATGGGATGTCCTCTATAATAACTGACCATTAATTTCTAGTACTTATTAGAAATGGTGTCTTTATACCCCTCTAAATGTATTAATGTCCCATATCTCAGAAACGCTGCAGTAAAATGGTTTCATATCAGGAGTGCATATAGTATGGGACGTCCTATATAAGAACTGAGCATTCATTTCTTGTACTTATTAGAAACCTGGTGTTTATACCCCTCTAAATCGAATAATGTCCCATTTCTTGAAAACGCTGCAGTAATATGGTTTCATATGAGGTGTGCATATAGTATGGGATGTCCTGTATAAGAACTGACCATTAATTTCTTGTACTTATTAGAAATGATGTCTTTATACCCCTCTAAATCGAATAATGTCCCATTTATGGAAAACGCTGCAGTAAAATGGTTTCATATGAGGTGTGCATGTAGTATGGGATGTCCTATATAAGAACTGACCATTTATTTCTTGTACTTATTAGAAATGGTGTCTTTATACCCCTCAACATTTAATAATGTCTCATTTCTTGAAAACGCTGCAGTAATATGGTTTCATACGAGGAGTGCATATAGTATGGGACGTCCTATATAAGAACTGACCATTCGTTTCGTGTACTTATTAGAAATGGTGTCTTTATAGTCCTCAAAATGTATTAATGTCCCATATCTCAAAAATGCTGCAGTAATATGGTTTCATATGAGGTGTGCATATAGTATGGGATGTCCCATATAAGAACTGACCATTAATTTCGTGTACTTATTAGAAATGGTGTCTTTATAGTCCTCAAAATGTATTAATGTCCCATATCTCAAAAATGCTGCAGTAAAATGGTTTCATATGAGGTGTGCATGCAGTATGGGATGTCCTGTATAAGAACTGACCATTCATTTCTTGTACTTATTAGAAATGGGGTCTTTATAGCTCTCTAAAGTATAGTAATGTCCCATATCTCAGAAACGCTGCGGTAAAATGGTTTCATATGAGGTGTGCATGTAGTATGGGACGTCCTATATAAGAACTGACCATTCATTTCTAGTACTTATTAGAAATGGTGTCTTTACAGTCCTCAAAATGTATTAATGTCCCATATCTCAAAAATGCTGCAGTAAAATGGTTTCATATGAGGAGTGCATATAGTATGGGATGTCCTGTATAAGAACTGACCATTCATTTATTGTACTTATTAAAAATGGGGTCTTTATAGTCCTCTAAATGTATTAATGTCCCATATCTCAAAAACGCTGCAGTAAAATGGTTTCATATGAGGTGTGCATATAGTATGGGATGTCCCATATAAGAACTGTCCATTCTTTTCTTGTACTTATTAGAAACTGGGTGTTTATACCCCTCTAAATCAAATAATGTCACATATCTTGAAACCGCTGCAGTAATATGGTTTCATATGAGATGTGCATGTAGTATGGGGTGTCCTATATAAGAACTGACCATTCATTTCTTGTACTTATTAAAAATTGGGTCTTTATAGTCCTCTAAATCGAATAATGTCCCATTTATGGAAAACGCTGCAGTAACATGGTTTCATATGAGGTGTGCATGTAGTATGGGACGTCCTATATAAGAACTGACCATTAATTTCTTGTACTTATTAGAAATGGTGTCTTTATACCCCTCTAAATGTATTAATGTCCCATATTTTAAAAATGCTGCAGTAAAATGGTTTCATATGAGGTGTGCATGTAGTATGGGATGTCCTTTATAAGAACTGACCATTCATTTATTGTACTTATTAGAAACCTGGTGTTTATACCCCTCTAAATCGAATAATGTCCCATTTCTTGAAAACGCTGCAGTAATATGGTTTCATATGAGGTGTGCTTATAGTATGGGGTGTCCCATATAAGAACTGACCATTAATTTCTAGTACTTATTAGAAATGGTGTCTTTATAGTCCTCAAAATGTATTAATGTCCCATATCTCAAAAATGCTGCAGTAAAATGGTTTTATATGAGGTGTGCATGTAGTATGGGATGTCCTATATAAGAACTGACCATTAATTTCGTGTACTTATTAGAAATGGTGTCTTTATAGTCCTCAAAATGTATTAATGTCCCATATATAAAAAATGCTGCAGTAAAATGGTTTCATATGAGGTGTGCATGTAGTATGGGATGTCCTATATAAGAACTGACCATTAATTTCTTGTACTTATTAGAAATGGTGTCTTTACACCCCTCTAAATCGAATAATGTCCCATTTATGGAAAACGCTGCAGTAAAATGGTTTCATATGAGGTGTGCATGTAGTATGGGATGTCCTATATAAGAACTGACCATTAATTTCTTGTACTTATTAGAAATGGTGTCTTTATACCCCTCAAAATTTAATAATGTCTAATTTCTTGAAAACGCTGCAGTAATATGGTTTCATATGAGGAGTGCATATAGTATGGGATGTCCTATATAAGAACTGACCATTCGTTTCGTGTACTTATTAGAAATGGTGTCTTTATAGTCCTCAAAATGTATTAATGTCCCATATCTCAAAAATGCTGCAGTAAAATGGTTTCATATGAGGTGTGCATATAGTATAGGATGTCCCATATAAGAACTGACCATTAATTTCGTGTACTTATTAGAAATGGTGTCTTTATAGTCCTCAAAATGTATTAATGTCCCATATCTCAAAAATGCTGCAGTAAAATGGTTTCATATGAGGTGTGCATGCAGTATGGGATGTCCTGTATAAGAACTGACCATTCATTTCTTGTACTTATTAGAAATGGGGTCTTTATAGCTCTCTAAAGTATAGTAATGTCCCATATCTCAGAAACGCTGCGGTAAAATGGTTTCATATGAGGTGTGCATGTAGTATGGGACGTCCTATATAAGAACTGACCATTCATTTCTAGTACTTATTAGAAATGGTGTCTTTACAGTCCTCAAAATGTATTAATGTCCCATATCTCAAAAATGCTGCAGTAAAATGGTTTCATATGAGGAGTGCATATAGTATGGGATGTCCTGTATAAGAACTGACCATTCATTTATTGTACTTATTAAAAATGGGGTCTTTATAGTCCTCTAAATGTATTAATGTCCCATATCTCAAAAACGCTGCAGTAAAATGGTTTCATATGAGGTGTGCATATAGTATGGGATGTCCCATATAAGAACTGTCCATTCTTTTCTTGTACTTATTAGAAACTGGGTGTTTATACCCCTCTAAATCAAATAATGTCACATATCTTGAAACCGCTGCAGTAATATGGTTTCATATGAGATGTGCATGTAGTATGGGGTGTCCTATATAAGAACTGACCATTCATTTCTTGTACTTATTAAAAATTGGGTCTTTATAGTCCTCTAAATCGAATAATGTCCCATTTATGGAAAACGCTGCAGTAACATGGTTTCATATGAGGTGTGCATGTAGTATGGGACGTCCTATATAAGAACTGACCATTAATTTCTTGTACTTATTAGAAATGGTGTCTTTATACCCCTCTAAATGTATTAATGTCCCATATTTTAAAAATGCTGCAGTAAAATGGTTTCATATGAGGTGTGCATGTAGTATGGGATGTCCTTTATAAGAACTGACCATTCATTTATTGTACTTATTAGAAACCTGGTGTTTATACCCCTCTAAATCGAATAATGTCCCATTTCTTGAAAACGCTGCAGTAATATGGTTTCATATGAGGTGTGCTTATAGTATGGGGTGTCCCATATAAGAACTGACCATTAATTTCTAGTACTTATTAGAAATGGTGTCTTTATAGTCCTCAAAATGTATTAATGTCCCATATCTCAAAAATGCTGCAGTAAAATGGTTTTATATGAGGTGTGCATGTAGTATGGGATGTCCTATATAAGAACTGACCATTAATTTCGTGTACTTATTAGAAATGGTGTCTTTATAGTCCTCAAAATGTATTAATGTCCCATATATAAAAAATGCTGCAGTAAAATGGTTTCATATGAGGTGTGCATGTAGTATGGGATGTCCTATATAAGAACTGACCATTAATTTCTTGTACTTATTAGAAATGGTGTCTTTACACCCCTCTAAATCGAATAATGTCCCATTTATGGAAAACGCTGCAGTAAAATGGTTTCATATGAGGTGTGCATGTAGTATGGGATGTCCTATATAAGAACTGACCATTAATTTCTTGTACTTATTAGAAATGGTGTCTTTATACCCCTCAAAATTTAATAATGTCTAATTTCTTGAAAACGCTGCAGTAATATGGTTTCATATGAGGAGTGCATATAGTATTTGATGTCCTATATAAGAACTGACCATTCGTTTCGTGTACTTATTAGAAATGGTGTCTTTATAGTCCTCAAAATGTATTAATGTCCCATATCTCAAAAATGCTGCAGTAAAATGGTTTCATATGAGGTGTGCATATATTATAGGATGTCCCATATAAGAACTGACCATTAATTTCGTGTACTTATTAGAAATGGTGTCTTTATAGTCCTCAAAATGTATTAATGTCCCATATCTCAAAAATGCTGCAGTAAAATGGTTTCATATGAGTTGTGAATATAGTATGGGACGTTCCATATAAGAACTGACCATTAATTTCTTGTACTTATTAGAAACTGGGTGTTTATACCCCTCTAAATCGAATAATGTCCCATTTCTTGAAAACGCTGCAGTAATATGGTTTCATATGAGGTGTGCTTATAGTATGGGGTGTCCTATATAAGAACTGACCATTAATTTCGTGTACTTATTAGAAATGTTGTCTTTATAGTCCTCAAAATGTATTTGTGACGAGTGGGGCGGGGCCGAGAGCCGTGGGAACGGAGCGAGGCCGGTGGAGTGAATGATAATGAACGACACCTGCGCCACTCACCGGTCTCGAGTCCCACGGAGGAGCTTCGGAAGGAATAAAAGGAGGAGTGACGACATTGGAAGACGAGAGAGGACCAGGCCTGGATTTTACTTTATGTTTTGTGTGTGGCAGTCGTCCGTGAGGGGCTGCCGCTTTTCTGTTATGTTTGTTTATTTTGTTATTAAAATGTGATTAAGTGTTCGCCGGTTCCCGCCTCCTTCTTCCCATATATACGAACTGCGTTACATTGGTGCCGAAGCCCGGGAGGAAGGAGGGACACGCTGTCAGAGAGCCCTCGCTGCTGAGTGGGATCGCGGTGCTGAGAAGATCGGGCAGCAGGAAGTGGCGGAGACCGCCAGTGGCTGCCCGAAGCGGTGGTGCTGGAGCAAAAGAAGAACAGGTGGGACGGAAGACTCGCTGCCGTGCTCCTGGGTCGAGGAGGGGTGGCTGCCGTCCGAGAGGGAGCGGAGGAGTCGCCCCGTTCGCCTGGAGGCCGAAGCCTGCTGCCATCCGCCATGTTTGGGGAGGAGCAGGGAACGGGGGACTCGCTGCCGGCTGCCCTCGACCGGAGGAGCCACCGCCGTCCGCCAGGAGGCGGATGAGCATCGGGCCGTCCACCAAAGAGGTCCATTACCATCGCATGGCACCGCGAGTGAACCGCTCAGCTGGTTGAGGACCGAGCGGCAGTGTGTCCGGGAACCGGACCGAGTTTTTTTTTTTTCCTCTCTCCCCTCTCTCGTCTCTGTCACTCCTCATCCTTCCGTCTCCTTTCTCTCGCCTCGTCTGTCCTTACCCCCAGGTACGCCGCGGCCGCCCTGACGGGCTCCCCCCGGGAGAGGGGGGAGGGGGGGAGTAGAGTGCAGTCTCGTGAGTACCCCCCGGCCTGCGAGGGGCGATGGGGGTATGTGACGAGTGGGGCGGGGCCGAGAGCCGTGGGAACGGAGCGAGGCCGGTGGAGTGAATGATAATGAACGACACCTGCGCCACTCACCGGTCTCGAGTCCCACGGAGGAGCTTCGGAAGGAATAAAAGGAGGAGTGACGACATTGGAAGACGAGAGAGGACCAGGCCTGGATTTTACTTTATGTTTTGTGTGTGGCAGTCGTCCGTGAGGGGCTGCCGCTTTTCTGTTATGTTTGTTTATTTTGTTATTAAAATGTGATTAAGTGTTCGCCGGTTCCCGCCTCCTTCTTCCCATATATACGAACTGCGTTACAGTATTAATGTCCCATATATAAAAAATGCTGCAGTAAAATGGTTTCATATGAGGTGTGCATGTAGTATGGGATGTCCTATATACGAACTGACCATTAATTTCTTGTACTTATTAGAAATGGTGTCTTTACACCCCTCTAAATCGAATAATGTCCCATTTATGGAAAACGCTGCAGTAAAATGGTTTCATATGAGGTGTGCATGTAGTATGGGATGTCCCATATAAGAACTGACCATTCATTTTGTGTACTTATTAGAAATTGTGTCTTTATAGCTCTTTAAAATGTATTAATGTCCCATATCTCAGAAACGCTGCAGTAAAATGGTTTCATATGAGGAGTGCATATAGTATGGGACGTCCCATATAAGAACTGACCATTCATTTCGTGTACTTATTAAAAATGGGGTCTTTATACTCCTCAAAATGTATTAATGTCCCATATCTCAAAAATGCTGCAGTAAAATGGTTTCATATGAGGTGTGCATATAGTATGGGACGTTCCATATAAGAACTGACCATTCATTTCTTGTACTTATTAGAAACTGGGTGTTTATACCCCTCTAAATCGAATAATGTCCCATATCTCTTTTTCTATGAATCTTGCAATGATTTGAAAGGTAGAAAAATATAGTAATACAGAACCGTCAAAGACAAGAATAAATAACACATCTGCTATTAGCAGATGTACAAAAAAAAAGATCACGAAAAATGTCATTATATCTCAGTTCTGGGCGTCTAGAAGAAAAGCGCTCTAAAAGCGCGTCTCCTTTGTGTTGTTCCTGTGATTACCGTAGTCATTATAATACACGCGCACCTTAATTTCAATCGCGGCTGGCTTGACCGTGTTTTTCTGAACTGCGGCTGGCTTGACCGCGGTACTCACGATTATGAGTTTCTTTCTTGAGAGAATGGGTGTAACTGTTGTACCATGGCACAGCACGTTTTTCTCTAACCTTTTTTAATTCGATGGGGGCAACAGTTTCTAAAGTATTAGAGAAGATAGTTCCCATGTTGCTAGTAATTGTGTCTAGTTCATTGGTCTCAAACTCAATTCCTGGAGGGCCACAGCTCTGCACAGTTTAGCTCCAGCCCTAATCAAACACACCTGATCCAGCTAATCAAGCTCTTCAGGATCAGAAACTTCCAAGCAGGTGTGATTTAGAGCTGGTTAGAGCTAAACTGTGCAGAGCTGTGGCCCTCCAGGAATTGAGTTTGAGACCACTGGTCTAGTTCATCTGTATTTATGGGTACACCGAGCAGTTGAATCCGGCAGGTTATTGGTGAATCTGTCTTTAGTGGCTGGAACAATAGTTCTGCCTGGACGATAACGTGGAGCCATATAGTTAATATCAGTAATATGCAGCATGCACGATACAAGAAAATGGTCAGTAACATCATCACTTTGAGGTACTATATCTATATTAGTATGATCAATTCCATGAGCTATACAGGTGCTGGTCATATAATTAGAATATCATCAAAAAGTTGATTTATTTCACAAATTCCATTCAAAAAGTGAAACTTGTATAAATGTATACATTCATTCCACACAGACAGATATATTTCAAGTGTTTATTTCTTTTAATTCTGATGATTATAACTGACAACTAATGAAAACCCCAAATTCAGTATCTCAGAAAATTAGAATATTACTTAAGACCAATACAAAGAAAGGATTTTTAGAAATCTTGGCCAACTGAAAAGTATGAACATGAAAAGTATGAGCATGTACAGCACTCAATACTTAGTTGGGGCTCCTTTTGCCTGAATTACTGCAGCAATGCGGCGTGGCATGGAGTCAATCAGTCTGTGGCACTGCTCAGGTGTTATGAGAGCCCAGGTTGCTCTGATAGTGGCATTCAGCTCTTCTGCATTGTTGGGTCAGGCATATCGCATCTTCCTCTTCACAATACCCCATAGATTTTCTATGGGGTTAAGGTCAGGTGAGTTTGCTGGCCAATTAAGAACAGGGATACCATGGTCCTTAAACCAGGTACTGGTAGCTTTGGCACTGTGTGCGGGTGCCAAGTCCTGTTGGAAAATGAAATCTGCATCTCCATAAAGTTGGTCAGCAGCAGGAAGCATGAAGTGCTCTAAAACTTCCTGGTATACGGCTGTGTTGACCTTGGACCTCAGAAAACACAGTGGACCAACACCAGCAGATGACATGGCACCCCAAACCATCACTGACTGTGTCAACTTTACACTGGACCTCAAGCAACGTGGATTCTGTGCCTCTCCTCTCTTCCTCCAGACTCTGGGACCCTGATTTCCAAAGGAAATGCAAAATTTACTTTCATCAGAGAACATAACTTTGGACCACTCAGCAGCAGTCCAGTCCTTTTTGTCTTTAGCCCAGGCGAGACGCTTCTGACGCTGTCTGTTGTTCAAGAGTGGCTTGACACAAGGAATGCGACAGCTGAAACCCATGTCTTGCATACGTCTGTGCGTAGTGGTTCTTGAAGCACTGACTCCAGCTGCAGTCCTCTCTTTGTGAATCTCCCCCACATTTTTGAATGGGTTTTGTTTCACAATCCTCTCCAGGGTGCGGTTATCCCTATTGCTTGTACACTTTTTTTCTACCACATCTTTTCCTTCCCTTCGCCTCTCTATTAATGTGCTTGGACACAGAGCTCTGTGAACAGCCAGCCTCTTTTGCAATGACCTTTTGTGTCTTGCCCTCCTTGTGCAAGGTGTCAATGGTCGTCTTTTGGACAACTGTCAAGTCAGCAGTCTTCCCCATGATTGTGTAGCATACAGAACTAGATTGAGAGATCATTTAAAGGCCTTTGCAGGTGTTTTGAGTTAATTAGCTGATTAGAGTGTGGCACCAGGTGTCTTCAATATTGAACCTTTTCACAAGATTCTAATTTTCTGAGATACTGAATTTGGGGTTTTCATTAGTTGTCACTTATAATCATCCAAATTAAAAGAAATAAACACTTGAAATATATCAGTCTGTGTGGAATGAATGTATACATTATACAAGTTTCACTTTTTGAATGGAATTAGTGAAATAAATCAACTTTTTGATGATATTCTAATTATATGACCAGCACCTGTAATTAAATGTAGCGTATGATTAAAGCTTTTTTAAATATTAATAAATGCAATACATTTTATAGAGGTCTTGTCTGTTTAGTGAATCTTGTGAGTGCTTTGTAAGAAAACAGCTTCTGTTAGGAACCACACAATCACTCCAGTGCCATGCGATAACTTACCTTAGTTTTCATATTTTATATGCATTACCATTTATTCAATTACTGTATGTAAGGCAAGCACTAGGGGAAAGTGAAAATACAGGTAACCCATTAGTAATTTAATAAATAATTATCAAATAATTCTGCAGGACTTATTTCGAACCTGCAACAGTAGGCCTATTCTAAAGTGTGAATATTGGAAACACCTTAGTAATTGATAAAGAGTTATTAGATAATTCCACAATAATTACTTAGAGCCTGAAAAATATTCTAAAGTGAAAATATAGTGACACCTTGTGACAAGGCGGTCACTGAGTAGTTCTGACGTCACTTTTTTACGGAAGTCACAAGGACTCGTCAAAAAATCACACCTACTTTATGCAGGCTGTGTGAGCTTTACTGTGGATTGACTGTTTTGAGACTAATATTCAATTCAAGATTATTTGTATAGCCCTTTTTACTATACAATCGTTGCAAAGCAGCTTTACAGGAATTTAAGTTTCTACCACATTTTTATATATTTTATAAACTTAATATATTTAACTTATGGCAAAATTTGGTTAAATCTGTATACTGTCTGAGGGTTGGCTTCCTCTGAGGTCCTCAGGGGTTAGCATCATCTCTTCTCAGGTGTTCGTCATTTCAGATCATTTGAGGTTTGGATCCAGACTGAAGACTGAAGCTTGTGTAATTCCTAGCTACCACGGGATGTTAGTCCATTAGTAATATGGTAGTTACATAGTCCCTAGACCCCACTTATCATGAAAAAGTTTTAACAATATGGGACCTTTAACTATTGTGAAATCATTTGAGAGTTGTATTCACGCAAAATGATTTGCATGATTTGTAACTTGTTTGAAATGAATTAAAATGTACTACTGTTAACTCTTTTGAGAACAGTTTGGAGAAATGTGTAAAATCGATTGAGAAAAACTGTAATATATATATAATATATTACAACATAATAGATCAGATTGTTGTAAACAGCTTGGATTAAAAAACAGTCAAAAGTGAAAAAGGTTGCATGACCATGGTGTAGGCCTACAGTAAATATTATCAGGCACTAACAGCAAACCTTGCCGTGAACTCAACAGTTTCTGGGAAACAAAAAGTGAAAATGAAAGCAAAGTTAGTTCAAAGAACAGAGCATGAGGTAGCAGATTAGTTCATGCTTTCTGCTTTTGAATCATTTGCATGTGGTTTTCTTTTGGTTTACTGACAAACACTGATCTCCATGATGGTGGCATCATTTTAACCAACAAAACATCAACAACTGATTCTCTGTGATTCTTAATAACAGCAGGTGTTCATCGCTAATTCTATTCAGAGAACATTTGGTCCCACTCTAAATAGAGTTAAATTAATACTGAAGCAGAGTTAGTTAATGAGCTAATTAAATGATGATTGAGTATTATTGATGAATATCTGTTGTTAATAAGCAGAATCACTGAAGAAAAGAGAAACACAAGAACTACAACTTACTTCAGCCACAGATGAAATCAATAAAATAAGACACTTAATATCTCAAGATCTGATTAATCAACTCCACAAACAGCATTACCAGCTTCACGCATTATTAACCAGATTGAGTTTATTGTATGTCTACAGAAAGCTATTATCGAGAGTTAAAAGAGGTTTAGATGTTGATGTTTTATCGGTCAAAAAAAAAAGAAAAAACATGATGCCACCATAATTGTGGTCAGTGTTTACTTAAGTTGGGCTCCTGACACGTTTAATAACTTAGTATTTTTTTTGCTTCTAAGCATTTGTATTATTGTTTTACAACAAACATTTGTGCATTGCTTAATCAAAAGCTGGAAGCAGCAGATTAACCAATGCTTTCTCCTTATAACTCATTTGAAGGAACTCATCGAGTGGACATACTTTGGTTTATTGACTGATAAATTGGCAGCAGCACGATTGGTCTTCAGCGAACCCAGAAGGGCCCATGTTACACCTCTCTTCTATCTCTGTGCACTGGCTCCTGGTTGCAGCTCGCACCAAGTTCAAGACACTGATGCTTGCATATAAAACAGCCACAGGCTCAGCATCCTCCTACTTTCACTCACTTATGACAATCTACATCCCCTCCAGAAGTCTGAGATCTGCGAGCGAGCGTTGTCTCGTGGTACCATCACAGAGAGGCACAAAATCACTCTCCAGAACGTTTTCATTCACCATTCCTGGCTGGTGAAATTAACTTCCCACCCTCACTTCCCAATGCTGAATCCCTGACAATCTTCAAGCGACACCTAAAAACTCATCTCTTCTGTCTTCACTTGAATGTGATTTGATAAAGTACATAATGAAATATAATCGTATATGGGTAATGGAGAAATTACAATTAGCTTCAAGCTACACATGATAATTAATACAACACTTCTACTTGAATGTCATCAATCACTATTGAGTGTCTGTAATAACTTCTGACTGCGATACAATGTGGATTTTGGTCAAATCAGGAAGAAATATGTTATTATGAACATTATAGAATAATTTAATGTGGAAGATACACAGTTAACTTCTGTGGGGCGTGAAGAAAAAGTAATGTAACTAATTACTGTTGCCAGAAAGTAATAAGTAACAATATTAATTTTGAAAGGAGTAACTAGCCCAACACTGGTGAGCACTGAGCACAGAGTAAAAAGTTAATCAATGCAGTTGTTGCTTTAAGGAGGTATTCTATCTGATACTACACACAATCATAGTTTTGTTGATGTAACCTATTTCAACCAAAATTGTGTAACACAGAACAAGTCACATGTCAAACATTATTTTATTTTTTTTAATTAGTCACATACACAATTATACAGAGTAAAACCAGCATATTTTATTTTATCAAATCACATAAGTTTGTAAGAAACAATTAGATTTTTCAAAAATATTTTTAATTAGTAATATATAATGTACATGCGAATCAGGGGGATGTGGGTGGGCTGTAACGCCAGAGTAAAGTAAAGCCACAACTTACACAACAGTGTTCAGATAATCTTTTTTTCCTGACAAAAATCATTATAATGCAATAATTCTATCTGCTGAATGTAAGCTTTTCTATATTCCAAGCTTGCCTGCTGCACTGGGGATATCACATGTATGTGCGAGTCGTGAAAATTATGAAAATAAATCTAGGAATTATTTGATTGTTGGATTTTAAATCTGCGGGGTTGAGGCAACAAAAGTAACTAAACTGTTTTATGGATAGTAACTAATATTATTACTTAAATCTTATTAGTAATTAGTTACACTACTGATTACTGCAAAAAGCAATATCATTACAGTAACTAAATTACTAGTATTTAGTTACTGCCCAACACTGGTGCTCACACATCAACAGTTCAAAGATGAAGTGGGGGGTCCAGAGTGACTTTGCCTGCCCTTTAGCTCACTTTGGCTTTTGATTTCTCAGAAACACACTGAGTTTAGAAGAAACCTATATATATCTCCCTTATAGCATCCATCGACCTTTGCTTTCATTTTCACTTTGTATTGCCAGAAACTGTTGAGTTCAAGGCAAGGTTTGCTGTTAGTGCCAGATAATATTTACTTATTAAGAAAGCCTACACCATAGTCGTGCAATTATTTTTTATCCAACTTTTCTAAAGTTTGTTTCTAATCCAACAAAAACATGTGCAGTTGTTGCTGTAAGGTGGTCTTACGATCTGATACTACATATAATTCTAGTTTTGTTGTTTTAACATCGTTCAATCAAGATAAAGCAACATGAACAAGAGGATGTTATTTTAACTTGAATCAATTACTCTGATCCAACATACAACTTCCAACTGAACTACAACTGAAAACAATTTTAGTCAGTTCAACTTAGAAATTGTACTTCATCTGGTAACATCTACAATCGTTTTTTTTGTTGAAATGAATTAAATGATTTAAGATTGCTGATTTTAACTGAATTCAACCAACCTGAAAAAAGCATAACTGTTAGTAGATGTAACCTGATTTCTCCAGTTAGGTAAAATTACTGAAGTTTGATATAATTGATATAATATTTTAATTGATAAAAGTCAATTTCCACACTGTAAAAAAAAAAGCGTTGAAATGCATGAAAGCACAGATTGCTACACATTTACTGTTAATAAAAATAACATTCCTGAATTATCATTGTGAAACATTTTCTGTAAAATATAAATCTCTTGCAGTTTCAGCTAGCAATAGCACACATTCATGAACTAATGTAACTATCACTGCATCAACAACAGCACGGCTACTTCCTTTAAATAAAGCAACATGCAGCATAACAGTGACATTTCTTGGTCTTCTCTTGGACTGAAGCACAGACTCTACTCTTCAGCAAAATGTGACCCCCAAAACTCAGACAACAGAACCCAACAGAACATTAAACACTAACAGATCTCAGCATCTTCACTTATTACAAACCAGTCTGACTTTATGTCTTTCATACAAAACTTTTTATTAAGAATTAACAGAGGTTTAGATGTTGATGTTTTATTGACAATATTAAAGTTTGAAGTCACTGGTGCGATAAGTGTGATTTTAGTTGGGGTCTTGAACCTTGGCATTTCAACATCAGTTTTACTGTTTTCTGTGATTGTGAGATTCAAAAGTACATTTGTTGCAGCTGAAATTACTCAAGAAAATCAATACAATGAGGATTCAATCATTTAGTAGCATTATCAAATAACATATATAGTGTGTGTGGTTTGGATGAATTAGTTTCACGTTTTAAAAAGGCTATCATGCTTTGAAAGTTTTTAAATCATAGAGCAGAAATTATTTACATTGGATCCCATACAGGTACATTAAAAACTTTTTAAATGTACCTGTATGGGATCCAATGTAAATAATTACATTAATTAGAATTTCGTGAAAAAGTTCATTTTGTCTTGTAACTTATTTCAAAAAGTGAAACTTTCATTTATTTCAGATTCATTACATGCAAAATAAAACATTTCTAAAGTTTTTTTTGTTGAAATTTTGATGATTAGAGCTTACAGCTCATGAAAGTCAAAAATCCAGTATCTCAAAATATTAGAATATTTACATTTGAGTTTCAATAAATGTCCATATATACAGTATACATTCTGGGTATCTCTTGTTCTTTGAAAGCACACTAATGGGGAACACTGCTGGCTTGGCAGTGCTCCAGAAGACGATCACTGACACCCTCCACAAAGAGGGTAAGTCACAGAGGGTCATTACTGAAAGGGGGGCTGTTCAAGGAGTGCTGTATCAAAGCATATTAAATGCAAAGTTGACTGGAAGGAAGAAATTGGATATGAAAAGATGCACAAGTCACCAGATCCAGTCCGTATCCAGATCATATGGTGGATCAGCACCTAGAGACAACCTCTACAGCTCTGAATGTCAGCGGAGACCAGGACACCTAGATGAGTCCCAGAGACGGATCCCCAGTGAGGACCTCGTCACCTAGACAGCCATCGGGAAAATACCACTGGAACCAGTGGAGCCCTTACACTCTGACTTTGCTGCAGTTGGAACAAACTACTGGTTCGTCTGGCCAGAGGAGAACTGCCCCCCCGACTGAGCCTGGTTTCTCCCAAGGTTTTTTCTCCGTTCTGTCACCGATGGAGTTTTGGTTCCTTGCCGTTGTCGCCTCTGGCTTGCTTAATTAGGGACACTTCATTTCCAGTAATATCATCGATTGATTGCACAGATATTATTTAAACTGAACTGAGCTGGACGATGACATCACTGAATAAAATAATGAAATGCCTTTAACTGAAAAAATTGAGTGTTAAATCTTGTTATTTTACATTAGTGATACACTATTTTCCTATTTTGATATTGTGCAGTTGCTTTGATACAATTTGTATTGTTAAAAGCGCTTTATAAATAAAGGTGACTTGACTTGACTTGACAAGCAACAGGGATGGCCGCAAGCTTGAGAATACTGTCAAGCAAAGCTGATTCAAACACTTGGGAGAGCTTCACAAGGAGTGAACTGAAGCTGGAGTCAGCGCATCAAGAGTCACAACGCTCAGACGTCTTCAGGAAAAGGGCTACCAAGCCACTTCTGAAACAGAAACATTGTCAGAAGCATCTTACCTGGGCTAAGGAGACAAATAACTGGAATGTTCCTCAGTGGTCCAAAGTCCGCTTCAGATGAAAGTACATTTTGCATTTAATTTGGAAACCAATGTCCCAGAGTCTGGAGGAAGAGTGGAGAGGCACATGTTGATTGAAGTCCAGTGTGAAGTTTACACAGTCAGTGATGATTTGGGCTGCCATGTCATCTGCTGGTGTTGGTCCACTGTGTTTTCTGAAGTCCACAGTCAACGCAGCCATCTACCAGGACATTTTAGAGCATTTCATACTTCCTTCTGCTGACAAGCTTTATGGAGATGATTTTATTTTACCAGAAGGACTTGGCACCTGCCCACACTGCCAAAGGTACCAAAAGCTGGTTCAATGACCATGGTGTTACTGTGCTTGATTGCCCAGCAAACTCGCCTGACCTGAACCCGATAGAGCATCTATGATGAGAGACACCAGACCTAACAATGTAGATGACCAGAACCCCATAGAGAATCTATGAGAGAGACACCAGACCCAACAATGCAGATGACCTGAACCCCATAGAGAATCTATGAGAGAGACACCAGACCCAACAATGCAGATGACCTGAACCCCATAGAGAATCTATGAGAGAGACACCAGACCTAACAATGTAGATGACCAGAACCCCATAGAGAATCTATGAGAGAGACACCAGACCCAACAATGCAGATGACCTGAACCCCATAGAGAATCTATGAGAGAGACACCAGACCCAACAATGCAGATGACCTGAACCCCATAGAGAATCTATGAGAGAGACACCAGACCCAACAATGCAGATGACCTGAACCCCATAGAGAATCTATGAGAGAGACACCAGACCCAACAATGCAGATGACCAGAACCCCATAGAGAATCTATGAGAGACACCAGACCCAACAATGCAGATGACCAGAACCCCATAGAGAATCTATGAGAGAGACACCAGACCCAACAATGCAGATGACCTGAACCCCATAGAGAATCTATGAGAGAGACACCAGACCCAACAATGCAGATGACCAGAACCCCATAGAGAATCTATGAGAGAGACACCAGACCCAACAATGCAGATGACCTGAAGCCCATAGAGAATCTATGAGAGACACCAGACCCAACAATGTAGATGACCTGAACCCCATAGAGAATCTATGAGAGACACCAGACCCAACAATGCAGATGACCAGAACCCCATAGAGAATCTATGAGAGAGACACCAGACCCAACAATGCAGATGACCAGAACCCCATAGAGAATCTATGAGAGACACCAGACCCAACAATGCAGATGACCTGAACCCCATAGAGAATCTATGAGAGACGCCAGACCCAACAATGCAGATGACCAGAACCCCATAGAGAATCTATGAGAGACACCAGACCCAACAATGTAGATGACCTGAACCCCATAGAGAATCTATGAGAGAGACACCAGACCCAACAATGCAGATGACCTGAACCCCATAGAGAATCTATGAGAGAGACACCAGACCCAACAATGCAGATGACCAGAACCCCATAGAGAATCTATGAGAGAGACACCAGACCCAACAATGCAGATGACCTGAAGCCCATAGAGAATCTATGAGAGACACCAGACCCAACAATGTAGATGACCTGAACCCCATAGAGAATCTATGAGAGACACCAGACCCAACAATGTAGATGACCTGAACCCCATAGAGAATCTATGAGAGAGACACAGACCCAACAATGCAGATGACCAGAACCCCATAGAGAATCTATGAGAGACACCATACCCAACAATGCAGATGACCAGAACCCCATAGAGAATCTATGATGAGAGACACCAGACCCAACAATGCAGATGACCAGAACCCCATAGAGAATCTATGAGAGAGACACCAGACCCAACAATGCAGATGACCTGAACCCTCAGAGAATCTATGAGAGACACCAGACCCAACAATGCAGATGACCAGAACCCCATAGAGAATCTATGAGAGAGACACCAGACCCAACAATGCAGATGACCAGAACCCCATAGAGAATCTATGAGAGAGACACCAGACCCAACAATGCAGATGACCTGAACCCTCAGAGAATCTATGAGAGACACCAGACCCAACAATGCAGATGACCAGAACCCCATAGAGAATCTATGAGAGAGACACCAGACCCAACAATGCAGATGACCAGAACCCCATAGAGAATCTATGAGAGAGACACCAGACCCAACAATGCAGATGACCTGAAGCCCATAGAGAATCTATGAGAGAGACACCAGACCCAACAATGCAGATGACCAGAACCCCATAGAGAATCTATGAGAGAGACACCAGACCCAACAATGCAGATGACCTGAACCCCATAGAGAATCTATGAGAGAGACACCAGACCCAACAATGCAGATGACCTGAACCCTCAGAGAATCTATGAGAGACACCAGACCCAACAATGCAGATGACCTGAACCCCATAGAGAATCTATGAGAGAGACACCAGACCCAACAATGCAGATGACCAGAACCCCATAGAGAATCTATGAGAGAGACACCAGACCCAACAATGCAGATGACCAGAACCCCATAGAGAATCTATGATGAGAGACACCAGACCCAACAATGCAGATGACCAGAATCCCATAGAGAATCTATGAGAGAGACACCAGACCCAACAATGCAGATGACCTGAACCCATAGAGAATCTATGATGAGAGACACCAGAACCAACAATGCAGATGACCAGAACCCCATAGAGAATCTATGATGAGAGACACCAGACCCAATGATGCAGATGACCTGAAGGCCGCTATCAAAGCAACCTGGGCTTCATTACACATGAGCAGTGCCACAGACTGATCGACTCCATCCCACGCCACATTGATGCAGTAATTCATGCAAAAGGAGGCCCAACCAAGTATTGAGTGCATAGAAATGAACATACTTTTCAGAAGCCTGACATTTCTGTTTATTATATCCCTTTTTATTTTATTCTTATGTAATATTCAAATTTTCCAAGACACTGAATTTTGGGTTTTCGTTATCTGTAAGCCATAATCATCAAAATGTCAAAATAAAGGCTTGAAATATTTAACTTTATAACTGATGTTCAATATTTTCGGATCAAGAGCCTAGTCAATGCAAATACTTATCTCCACAGCAGTTATAATAGTTATTTTCAATAAAAAAATCAACATCTAAACCTCAGTTAATTGTCAGTAAGATGTTTAGTATGATATAAAGTCAGACTGGATTGTAATAAGTTAGAGAGATATCTGTCAGTGTTTAATGTTTTGTTGCTGCCAGTCATGTGACGTTTTTTTATATATTTTTATTTTTTTTTATATTATTACAGTGGTTACCATTTTACTGAAGAGTAGCGCTGTCAATTGTGATTATCACTTTGCTTCAACACTATATATAATAATCTTAAATCGTAATTTCTCCTTAAACCAAAATTTGTTAATCATGAAGCAGGTGTGTTTGTTTTGAAAGTATTTGTTCTGAGCTTTATTGGAAGTTGTATGTTGGATCAATGTAATGGATTTAAGTTAAAATAACATCCTCTTGTTTTACGTGGCTTAATGTTGATTGAACTAGGTTACAACAACAGATATCAGATAAAAAATACCTTCTTAAAGCAACAACTGTACAGGTTCACATTTTACAGTGTAGAAATCTGTATGTCCAGGTATGTTGTGTTCAAATGCAAGGAAATGTAAACCAAAATTAATAAGTAATTGTATAAATATTGTTGTGTGTTACATGTTTATTGTCAAGCTAATGGTTCATGAGATGGATAGCATGGCCATTCTGGTGCTCAGTGTTCTGTAGTATCAACCAGACATCAACAGTTCAAAGAGGAAGTGTGCTGGATGTGAGTTTAGAAGAAACCCATATAGTTATAATAACTGGCATTCATCTAACCTTGCTTTCATTTTCACTTTGTTTTCCCAGAAACGGTTAAGTTCAAGGCAGTTAGCAGTTGCAGTTAGCGCAAGATAATAAAAAAAAGATAATATCTAGGAACAATGAACCCTTCCTGTCCATCCCTTTTATTTTTAGTTATTTAAGGGGTGTGCTGCACTATAGATTCAGTCTGAAGATACTTGGTTCTCTTCAACATTAAAACAAACACCGTGTTTGGAAGAGGCACCCAAAAAGAAGAATAGAAATCATTACATTTTTCTCTTGTATTTTTCAAGGATGGATATGTTTGCTTATTTCAGACCTTCTTCCAATGGAAGCAGTGCTCTTTATGATAATGACAACATTCAGCATGCTCAAAATGAAAGGTTAGTATACAATTTATAATATATATATATTTATTCTCTCATCTGAAGTACTGCTACACTGAAATTTGTTTTAGTCAGTTCAACTTAGAAATTGTACTTCATCTGGTAACATCTACAATAACTGGTTTTGTTGAAATGAAATAAATGATGTAAGATTACTGAATAGAACTGAATTCAACCAACCTGAAAAAATACGTTTTACTGAAGCATGAATGTCAGTAGATGTAACCTGAATTCTCCAGTTAGATAAAATTACTTAGGTTTGATATAATCTTTTGTGATTTTAAATTATGAAAGTAATTTTCCACACTGTAAAAAAAAAAAAAAAAAAAAAAACGGTGAAATTCATGGCAGCGCAGAGTGCTAAACATTTACCGTTAATGGAAATAACATTCCTGAATTATCATTGTGAAATATTCTCTGTAAAACACAAATCTCTTGCAGTTAACCATTAGCTAGCCACAGCACACATTGATGAGCTAATGTAACTATCACTGCATCAGCAACAGCACAGCTACTGCCTTTTAATAAAGCAACATGCAGCATAACAGTGACATTTTTAGTGATGGGCGCTTTTTTCGTGAAGCTCCGAAACTTATGTGAATCAATTGTTTAGAAACAGAGGTTCAATAAACGATGCTTCATTACATCATAACTGTTTTGAAACGTTTCGAAA
This sequence comes from Schizopygopsis pylzovi, assembly GCA_027422435.1. Classification (NCBI taxonomy): domain Eukaryota; kingdom Metazoa; phylum Chordata; class Actinopteri; order Cypriniformes; family Cyprinidae; genus Schizopygopsis; species Schizopygopsis pylzovi. The sequence continues at coordinate 29,702 of JAPDDL010001046.1, forward strand.
ATTTCAATGGTCTGTGAACCCATGAATCATGCAAGTTCATTGAGATCACCCCCAGCCCCCCACTGAACCAGCGTTTTCGGTTTTTACTTGATTTCAGATCAGTTTCATCAGTTTTAGAAATTTTTAACGAGACATTTGTGTAATTAAAAGGATGAGAAGTAGTTAATGGTCTCTATATACAAACTGCCTCACAAAAGAGCAAATTGCAGCGCTGCCTTGTTGCAAATGCCCTGCCGTCACTGTAAGACGTGCAGGACTCCCCTGCACGCAGATGACAGTCACGCTGAGTGTGTGTAATGCTTGGGGAAACCCCACGCTGCGCTCAGCGGGGCTGACTACTCTCATTGCGAGAGTTTGAGTCTCGCCTCTCTGCACTCACGGATAGCTTTCTTTTCAGAAAGCGACTCCGCCCCTCGCGCGCTTCCATTTATTTCTCCCAGGGACCTGTGAGGAGAAAACAGCGGGGCAGAGGATTCGAGCGGCTGGTGACAAGCGAGCCCACGTCGGCTCAATGCCCGCGTGCCTCGCCGTCACCGCAGAGAGAGAGCATTCACCGGTCCTCTTCACTCAGCATGATCAGCGTCCCTCCGCTGCTGTGAGCGACATGATCTCGTTCAGTGGAAGTGACGGTGAGATGCATGACAGCCTTTCTCTGGTGGCTTCGGACACGGAGGAGTTATCGGGCTCTGTGAGTGAGCCCGCCCTCTTGCCGCCGTCCTCGTTATGCAACACCAGACTCAGAACGAGGAGCTCATCCGTGTCATGACAAAGGCTATCAATGAGCTCGGGTTCGAGTGGTCTCCGTCTGAGGAGCCATCTCGCAGCAGGCTGGACGTTTCTCCCGGGGCGCCATCAGGCCCCTCGCTAATGCTCGTTCCCCTTCTTCCCTGAAATCCATGACGAGCTCACTAAATCGTGGCGCGTCCTCTACTCATCTCGCATCCGTCCTTCTGCCTCTGCTGCCCTCACCTCCATTGATGATGCTGAAAAGAAGGGATATGAGCGCCTGCTCCCTCTGGATGAGTCCGTGGCCACGCATCTCTGCCCACCCACGGCTATCAGATGGAAGGCGAGGGTGAGCCATCCGTCCAAGCCGTGCAGAGCCACTTCTGCACTCGCTGGATGCGTCTACTCTGTGGCTGGACAGGCGGCTTCGATGCTGCACTCTATGGCTGTGCTTCAGGTCTTCCAGGCCAAGATGCTTGCCAGTGAGGATGCTGGTCTGGATGCAGCTTCACTCAGGGACCTGAGGAGCACGACAGACCTGGCCCTACGTGCCACCAAAGCCACCGTCCAGGCCATCGGGCTATGTCCAGCCTGGTGGTGTTGGAACGCCACCTCTGGCTCACGATGACGGAGATGAAAGAGGTTCCCTTCCTTGCAAGGTTCCCTTCCTTGACAATCTGGTCTCGTCAGGCAGCCTGTTTGGACCAGCTGTGTAGGGCTTTGCGGAACGCTTCACGAAGGCTCAAAAGTCATCTCAAGCGATGCGACACTTCCTCCCGAAAAGCACCAGCTCTTCTGCTGATTTCAGTCGCCCTATACTTGCGCCGACTCAGCAAACAGCTAAGCCAATGCCAGCCACTCCTGAGCCCCGACCTGATAAGGATCAACAGGATAGAGGGCGTTCACGGTCGGCACAACGCTACCCCTTCCCGAAGCGCCAATGACCCCGGCCCAAGATCGCCTCAGAAGTCCTCCTGATCAGTCAGGCAGAAAGAGGAGGGGCCCGAGTCTCGCTACCGCCAGACCACCCGGCAAGCAGCCTCTTGTCCCCCCTCTCAGCACTGGGTGCAGAGGAAAGTGTGTTATTGGTTCCCCACGGGCCCACTTTAGCGCCGGGCGTCCAACCGCTGTGATAGCAGACAAAATAAAACATACATTTTCAAAAAGAGTGCAAATATCCTCTTCTGCCTACCATAAGCGTCCTGCCCTTATGCAGCCAGTCTTTAGAGCTTTTTCAACCTCTTGCCACTGCTTAGTCTGTTAGTTTCCCTCACATCCCGATCGGAGTCATTCATTATTTTGTCACATCATATACCTATAAGCTGAAGCTATGCAAAACTTGAAACAGAATTTATTAGTTCACCTCTGGAGTCTTTGGGTTCGAGTTATAAGAGTTTATAAAAAAATTATAAGAAATAAAATGCTACAGTTTGAGACCAGAAATGCATCGCGTAACTGACTAACTCATTTCTGTATCAAATACGGCTCTTACATCACATGACAAACGAACAACTTGGACCCGAGGACTCAGAGGTGAACTAATCATTCTGTATCCGGTACAGACTGCATTATAGCCTATCACTGGATGAACAAACGACTCGAACCCAAACCGAGGACTCGATGGGTAAACTAATTAATTAATAGGTTTCCTGTACAGAACCTATAGGATGTTATGCATGCGGGTAAACCCGAAAAGAACGAATCCCTCAATGAGACAACTCGATGTTCCCGAGTCATATGAAAGATTCGTTCAAATTGAATGAATTGTTCATGAATGACACATCACTAATTATATATCAGACAGAAATATCTCCATAAAGCAACAACTGCACAGGTTCACTTTTTACAGTGTACTATGTACTGTAATTGTTATGTGTACATAGAGTAAAAAACCTGTAGATGAGCCTGCAGGGCAGCTTTCCTCACGATCATTTCATGCACAAGAACATGCTCAACTATAGTGCTTTATATTTCATCAGCAACAAATGACCTTTGACCTCATCCTCTTCATTTTTCTTTTCTCCTCCCTCTTTGTCTCCCACTACCAGTTTTAATTTTCCAAAACACATAATAACCTGTATTCTTATTCATACCATCCTGAGATTCTGACTGGTGTCATATGTTTTGTCAGTGAACTACAGGGATAAATGATGCTATTTGTGTTAATTTTGTGATTCTTTAGTTAATTATAGTGTTTGTGTTTTCTGAATGAGAATATGGTTAAACCTGTGCACAATGATGTTATTCTTGCTATTTTGAGAAACATTTCTTAATAGAAAATTGGGCTTAATGAATCAGTTATCAGTGTGTTAGCAAAAATAATAATAAAAAAAACACTGTAAAGCATTCAGATAGGATTAATGGTTCAAAAGTTATTAAACTAAATTAAATATGTGCAATCTGTGAGGGTTTTAGAGGAAAAAAAAAATATTTTCCTTTCTTCTTTATAGTCATAACACAAAGGGAGAAGTTCACAATCATGTAGAGGAGAGCATTCGTCCATACATTGACCTGATTGACACGCTGCGGTCAGTTGGCATTCATAAGGACTTGGCATTACCAACCATTGCAGTGATCGGAGACCAGAGTTCAGGAAAAAGCTCTGTGCTTGAAGCGCTGTCCGGAATTGCATTACCAAGAGGGAGCGGTGAGGAGTCATTTTATTCTCCTTTGCTACTGGATATTCAAATGTATACAAACGTATTGTTAATAATAAGATAGTAATGTATTTTGTTTAGTACCTGCACGGGTAAATATATATATATATATATATATAATTCATTATATTTACATTTATGCATTTAGCAGACGGTTTTATCCAAAGCGACTTACTCAGGTTATACATGTTTTGTCAGTATGTGTCAGTAATTCATATATGATTACATCTGTATATCCAACTGTATTTGATAGGAATTGTCACCAGATGTCCACTAGAGCTGAGGTTGAAGAAGGTAAAGCGTGGAGTCAACTGGAAGGCTGCTCTGTCTTACCGTGATAAGAAAAAAGAATTTGTCGATACCTCATTAATTGAAAACTACATCGAAGAAGGTTTGCAGTCTGTTTTGCTTTTTTCAGTTTAAACTAAATATATTAAGTTACAGTGAATTAAGATGTTTATCGCTGTTATTGTCAGAGGTGGATAGTCCAGAGGTCAGAAAGTAAAAGTCCTGCCATATATTTATTCCACCCATGAACTCAGCAGCTGATTTCACCAGACGAGGAACCAAGACATTCCTTTCAAGTCACAAGCAAGTCTTCAGTCGAATTACAAGTCCTCAAAGAGTTAAAGTTAATGATATAATTAAGTGACTAATTAAATAATGATTGTGCATTAGTGATGAACACCTGCTGTTATTGAGAATTACAGAGGATCAGATTGCATTATTGGTTAAAATGACACCACCATTATGGAGATCAGTGTTTGCTTTAGCTGGTCTCTTGACTCTTTAATTGCTGTGTTAGCTCTCTCTCTGTAGCAATGCGTTTGGTGTTATATAGTGAGTAATTGTCTTTATATAACGAGATAGTCATCAGATGCATGCTTGATTGCGTCGAATATAATTCTTTTATTAATATGTTTAAATTTTAAATGTTCAACCCTGTGAAACTAGAGCATGGAAGTGTTGTTCTAATGGTTATAATAAATTAGTTTTAAATCTACTATATATATATAATGTATATCAATATATGCACGCTTTAGACAGACACCAAGAACCAGCTTATGAATCTCAACAATGGTGATGATCAACAAAATTCTTCATGATTTTAATGTCGTCAAGTCAGTTTATTTAAAGAAAACAAGAAACAAGTGTTTACCAAAGTGCTGTACAAACATAGATAAGACAATATCACAAATAGAATAACAAAGATACAAAATAGTATGAAATATTGTATTATAGAATAAAATAAAACCGCAGCTCTCACACAGTGTTAAACGCCATACTATAAAAGTAGGTTTTTAAGCTAGACTTAAAAACAGAAAGTGTTTGGGCCTTTCTAATATGTAAGGGCAGATTAGTCCAAAGTCTAGGGCCCACCACTGAAAACGCAGTGTATGCTGGGTAACACCATAGTATAAACTCCCATCATGCACTGCAGTATGAATAATTATTGTCACCGCAATCAAGGGTCGTATGATAATTGTTCATGTCTTAAAGCCTGTGCTACTACATATTCGTATCTGTTCTTTGATGTTTTGAGCATCACAATGGCATTTGTTTAGAAGAATTATCTTTACAGTTCTGTAATAATTTAAAGTTTTTAAACCAAAAGTATTAAGAGCCGAAAGTGAAACCTATTCTGCTACTTTAATCTTTCAACTCAACAGTGCTCAAATGACAGTACTGTTTCATAGTGAACTACTGAAAAGGATCAAGAGACCAACTAAAGCAAACACTGATCTCCATAACGGTGGAATCATTTTAACAAATAAAACATCAACTTCTGATCCTCAGTAATACTCAATAACAGCAGGTGTTCCTCACTGATGCTCAATCATCATTCAATTTGTCACATAATTATTTTATTAACGTTAACTCTTTGATGACTTGAGACTTGCTTCTGATTTGAAAGGAATGTCTTGGTTCCTCGTCTGGTGAAATCAGCTGCTGAGTTCATGGGTGGAATAAACATATGGCAGGACTTTTACTTTCTGACCTCTGGACTATCCACCTTTTGGTTATAGTTCAGGGGCGCGGGAAGGTGTTTTATGTAGGGGGTGCTGTGGGGGGGTAGTCAATTTTTGCGTATAAATATTACGCCAAATAGAAACAGAAAATCGTGCTATAGCCTACGCACTTTCATGAGATCGTGTTAGACAGCAATTAGCTATTTTACAAATGGGAATAGGCTACAATGAATTCATAGCACTGTTTTACATTCAAGCTTAAAAACCCTTAAAATGTATAGTGAAAGGTTATTTTAAAAGCATCTGGAATGCAATAAAGTAATTGTAAAGCTGTTTTTAAAGCATTTGCTGCATGGATTAAAAAGATAGGCCAATAAATAATTCACTAGGCCTTTCAGTCAGACAAAATTGCATTGCAGCAAATCCTTTAATTTTCAAGGACAAAGATTTACATACTTTTTTATTTTTATTGAATACAATTATAAAATAAAACGCAAATTATAATCGGGCCTGTTTTAGGCTTTCGCTTATTTTTATATTTTAGTTGGTGAGGTGAAAGGGAAAAATGACTCGCCATCTCCTCATTGGACGCGCAGAGAGAAATATATGCATCTTAACGGATTACATAGGCTAGTGAAGAGTTTTTGCTTTGAATTATTTCGTTTTAAAGTAGTATTTTAAAGCTTTCTATAGATATATTTATCATATCTCTGAGCCAGTTTCGAGTTGCCGAGTTTCGGTTCATCATTGAAGCGCTCTTGTTCAAAACCGGCAGAAAGTTTTCCTATATTGTGAATGCACACAAATAAAAGTAGACCCTTTACAGTTCCAAATGATATATTACTCTTACCTTTATTATTTTAAAGGTAATTTATTTTAAGTTGTTTTAAGTTGTTTTTACTGTAAGAAAAAAATCCTCCATGTCCTGTAAAGCTCGCTTCAGCTCTCCACACAAAGTGTCGGATATTGCACATTTATATAGGTTAAACATTTAAACTAACACGGTGATATGCTTGAACTGTTTATAGGCCTGTCTATCGATTTTATTTTAGTCGTGATGATTTGATAAGGCTAAATTAATCAAACACATAGGCGATCAACTCTGATGCTGGTCGCTTGGTCGTTGCTTAAAAGAAGAAAAAAAAACATTTAACGAACACAAAATGCTCCCAAGGTTTTTCTAAATTAACTTTTGAAGAAAAAAAACGAAACATAGTCTAATCACTTTTCCATTACATACAATACTGAACTATTTTAATAGGTAGCTATAAGCTGTTTGGGGAGAAGGGAAAGACTCATATCGCTGAGAACAAAAAAAAATAGTTTATTTTTTCTTCCAGTACATCCATGATATTTCCATGTTCCGCTTTTAAGCCACAACCTACAGATCCCCCAACACAAACATAACATTCACAAACATAAAAGCAAGCATTGGCAGTGCTGCGTGCGTGATTTGGCAGGATGTGCGCAACGCGCGCGTCAAATAGCCCTGCATCAGTTTAATAACTTTGATAACTTTAATTCTTACAACTGTTAAATTATTGGGCAAATGGTCAAATATGTAGAAATAGATGTAGATGTAGACATAGAAATAGATAGCAAAATAGCCAACGTAAACCAAATGTTATAAACATCGGAGCAACCTTATAGCCTATATATTTTTTTTATTCACAACAGTTTACAGTTGCCCACAGAAAAAACAGGGGGTGCTGCAGCACCCTCAGCACCCCCTGTTCCCGCGCCCCTGTTATAGTTTAATAATTTACATCCATTTGAAAAATTACCAACTTCTCACTGGGTGAGTTAAAACCATTGAAGGTGGGTGGGCACAAGTGGCCTGGGCTTCAGCAGTGAATGGAAATATCCAAGCAAAAACTATTTAGTGAAGATGTCATGAATAATTTGGTCAAATGGGTCTACCTACATGTTGCCATGTATTTCTATTACAGCCCAGAATGAGCTGGCAGGAAAAGGGGTAGGAATATGTGATGAGCTCATCACTTTAGAGGTCATGTCACCAGATGTGTGTGACCTCACACTGATCGATCTGCCTGGAATCGCCCGAGTGCCAGTACAAGGACAACCAGAGGACATTGAAAAACAGGTTGGTAATTCAATCTGATTTTGCAAGCCACATTCACCATACTTATTCAGTTTTAAAACTACATGTACTGTCTTGTAGATCAAACGTCTGATCATGAAATTTATTGAGAAGCCAGAGACTTTAAACATGGTTGTGGTTCCTTGTAATATTGACATTGCAACAACAGAAGCATTAAAAATGGCACAAGAAGTAGATCCTGACGGGAAAAGAACTGTCGGTAATGAAGCAAAATATCTATAATGCCACCAAATATCTTTTAGCACTTCTGTCAGTAAATGCAGATTGAAAAAAATAACTATTGTTCTTTCTTACAGCCATTTTGACCAAGCCAGACCTCATAGACAGGGGGACAGAGTCAAAAGTTCTGGAAATTGCCCAGAACAAAATAATTCCTCTCCGCAAAGGTTACATCATGGTGAAGTGTAGAGGACAGCAGCAGATCAATGAGAAGATTTCTCTGGAGCAGGCATCACAAGCAGAGAGAGATTTCTTCCACAAGCACAACTTTTTCAGGTTACACCTGAAAAGATTATTAACCTTTTGTTTTCTAAAATGAATGTGTCCATGAGTCTTGATTTGTCCTGTTTGGATCAGGTTGCTTAGTTTTACCATTCCAACCAGTTCTCTAGCTAGGTAGTGTTTTTGAACTAAAGATTAAGATATTTCAGTATAACTCCGTAGCACGTCCTACTGGCCATAAAAAAAGATTTGCTTTAACAACTAGCTTATGCCACCTCACAAAAAGTGTATTTTCTTTTTCAACAGATGCCTCTTGAATGAGGACAAAGCGACTATCAAAAGCCTTGCCATCAAATTGACTCATCATCTCGTTGATCATATTAAAGTAAGTTTCTAAACGACAGGGATGTATTTCAATTAACCATTTTGAAAGCAAAATATGTCAGAAATTCCCACAGCAACCTGAGTTCAATATTCTTCTTAATTAAATATTTGTATCGTTTCATATGCAATGTGAACAAGACCTAAAAGATGGAAGTTAGACAGCTCATTCATTTTGAGCCTAAATCCCTGTTCATATTATTTTTTCCACTCATTTTTGTCAGACATCATTGCCACAGCTCAATGAGCAGATAAAAAAGCAGGTGTGGGAACTGAGGACTGAGCTCAAAGTGTGTGAGTCTGGACCTCCACAAGACATTAAGGGAGCCAAACTATTTCTTACTAAAGTAAGAATTGACTCTCAATCCATCACATCATCTTGCTTTTCATAATTATTATTTTGGTTCCAAGAACTGATGGGTCACTATATACCAAATGTTGTCAGATGCAGCCACAAGGTAGTGTTATAAAACACATTTCTAGTTATTTTTTGCCAATAATTGTGGATCAGCAATGATTAGAATGAATTATTGCGATGCTGATGATACTGAATCCTCCAGTATCACCCTAAACTAATCATTTCAATAATTTACGTCAATTTTTGTTATATTTCAATGTGATTAATGTTATTATAACATAACTTTTAATGTAACAAATGTTGTTTTTGCTCTCATAGACTGTAGAAAAATTCAATGAACAAATCAAGTCCATGTCATCAGGAGAGCTGATCATTAAAGAGAGTTTGTTCGTCCAGCTTCGGGAGGAATTCAAGGCGTGGAACAATCATCTTAATGATTCAAAGATATCCTGTTAGTATTTTTTCATGTTTAAGAAACATAATATACATTTCAATTAGCTGTTGTATTTGAAAAATAATTCATCATTCATCATTTAAATAACAATATTTTTTGCTCCCAAACAAGTTAACAATTTGACTGAAGAGAGAATAAATAGTAGCCAGAATTACAGAGGGAGGGAACTGCCCGGCTTCAGCAACTACTGTATGTTTGAGAAGGTTATGCAGGAGCATGTGGCCACACTTAAAGATCCTGCCATCTACTTACTCAACACCATCAAAGGTATCGACACATCTTCATATTCAACATATTTCTGATTCCAACATAAAACCAAATGATTAGATCACATCTGAATGGTACTTGGAATGTTTTGTAGTTTTGGTGCATCTGGTTTGTGAGACATTTCTGGCTGTATGTATTTTTTTTTAAAATATGTATTTTTCCTGAAGGGATCATCATCAAGCAGTTCACTGATGTAGTCAATCAGTGTTTCCAGAACTACCCTGTTCTTCTAGATATCACTAGGGTAAATCTTGCTCTTGATTAAAAATAGACAATCGTTCTGTTTTCTGTACCACTAATCAAGTTTTCTCTGTACTTTTTAATTTCAAGGACAAGATTTACAACATTCAGTCAGTCCAGCAAGAAAAGGCGGAGAAGAGGATCAAAGAGCAGTTTGATATGGAAAACATGATCTTCACTCAAGATGACATCTACCTGAATAGTTTGAGTAAGATTAGCAACGAGAAATTTTCAGAGGATGAGCTACCTATCTTTGCCAAAAAAAGCAACTACAGTGAAATGCTGAAAGCGTATTATGAGGTATTATGAGCTCTTCTTTGTTTACAGTAACAAATATTAAGATTTGTTCAGAGACTGAATAGACTGCAGCTCTTTAATTGTCTTTCAGATTGTGGTTCAGCGGATGTCTGACCAGCTGTCCATGATGATCAGGCTTTTCATGCTGCAGGAAACTGCTGGGCTTCTGTCTACTGACATGTTGAGTTTACTGGACGGGGCAAATGTGAGCGAGCTCCTGTTTGAGGACTCTGATGTTGGTAGAAAACGCAGAGACTTAAATGCTCGCCTGGAACGTTTGAGTATTGGTCTGGAAAAAATTAACAATTTTGTCTGAGCAATCTTCTGACTGTGATATGGAGTTACGCAATTAAATCATATTTGTTTATAAGTCCTTTTAGCGTAATTTTTCTGCATGTAAAAGCAATCTCTGTGTCATTCTGTGAAAGTGAGGACGTGTTCTGTGAGGAATAAAAGGGTCTAGAAGGAATCTCAGTCTGGTCTCTGTTTCGGGAAACCCTACGATGTCTTTAACGTGTGATTTTCTTCATAAATCATGTGATGGTCATGATGTGGTGTCTTTTCGATCATTAAAGGGGTCATGACACAGATTTGTATTATTATTTGAATATATTACTTGTGGTTTACTTATAATGTTCTTTAAGTTTTTTACACAAAAAACAACAAAATATTTTGAAAAATCTTTATTTCCAACCCTCATTCTGAATCTTTAAAAGGGTCATATGATGCTATTTTTAAAGATCAACATGTGTGTATTTGGTGTAACAGAATATGTTGACATGGTTTAATGTTAAAAAACATTTTATAGTTCCTCTGTCAAACGCGTCATTTTCTACAAATCCCATCCTTTCGACAAGCGCAGTCTCAATCTGAAAATATCGGAACGTTCAGCAGTTAGAACATTAGGAACGTTAGAAATGTCACACACAGTCAGAAATGTTTGTATAAAGAATTCACTGTTGTCAACACTGCTTTACATGAAAGTAATATAATATAATAACATAAACACATCTACATGAAGTTACTAAATGTAAATTGTCTCTTTTATTTGCTATTAGTCTGTTGATAATAATTGTGTTGGATAAAAATAAAGTTAACACATTACTTCAACATATAAATGCATTATTGATCAAATAAATCACAGAGGTGACTGACTCTTGTCTGGATGTTAAAGGACAGATTAGACGTGTGTTTTTTTTTCGGTTTTGTGAAGGAATGCTGCCATAAAAGCCTCTAAGTGAGTACAGTCCTGAAATGAATTAAACATCTTTTAAATCTTAAGTTATAGTTTCTTTTAATTATTGTAATTTGAAACAGAGCTATTACAGCACTTTGATGATTCTTGATTTCTGTGCATTTACTGCAGTCTTCTGTGGTGGAGCAGGACCTGCAAGGAAAGGTGATAGCAGCGTTTGTGAGGAAAAAGGGGAAAACCAAACAAAAATATAAAGCAAGACCATTTTGTTACTTCTAATACAGAAATCAAATGACATTGTGCTGTTAAAATGAATGCTTTTCTATTGTGTTTGTGCATTTTTGCAGGATCTGAAATAGAAAGCCGTTTCATGCAAGAGACACGAGCGCAACAGTCAAACGCGTCCATGTTTACATAGAATAAATAATAGAAAAGCAGCGTAATCGAATAAAAAACCTGTAACTACCACTGTATGTCTGATATTTCACGTTTGCATCAGGGTGACAGGCTGAAAACTGCTGTTCATTGTTTTACAGAGCCATTATAGTTAACAGTAGGTGTTATACCTTCAGCCATTTTGAAATTGAATTACTTGAGAATTTGTATAATACTTTTTCTTGTATTATTTCTGAACATATAATATGCATAAGAAAAGTTTGTACAAGATGTAGTTGTTCATGCATCTTTTCTGCAAAGATATTTAGTGATTTGTTTAACATTTATTTAACTTCATGTGTGGTGCACTTAGAATATATATATTTTTTAACTAGAGGGTTAATAAAGAAAAAGTAGCTTGAATCATGTTGTAGTTACATTTTCAAGTCGACTTGTTAAAATCGTACAAAATCAAGAATTGGTCAAATGTTCGGAGAAAATCAAGATTTTATTATTTTGCCATATCGCTCAGCAATAGAAACAAACACATCTGAAACAGCTAGTCAAAATTAAATACAGTTATATGCTGATTCTTGATGTCTGTATGTGTCTAAGCATCTTGTGCATAAGATGTTTTACAGTTCTTCCTAATAGATTAGATTTTTGTGCAGTTTAATATAGCGTAAACAACATGAAACAAATACAAAAAACACCACTGAATGAGATCAGAGAAGCAGGCTGCTTCATGATGATTACAATCCAAAAACATTTACTTACAACCGTTTTTTTTTTTTTTTTTACTTTTGTTGCTATAACAAATGCACTTTACAAACACAATTACAACATTAAAAAAAATCTAGTGTCAAAAAGTAAAGGGTCAAGAGTAGACATGAGATGATAACCGGTTTCAAGGTAGCCTATACCGTATATTTCAAGATTTTTTTTCTTCGTTATAGCCTACCGTTTCTGCGGTATGCGCAGATTTATTTCGTGTCGTCTAAGATGGAAAGTGCTTTACTCCCTCAGTGTGCAGTGAAGAGCGAACGAGTCACATGACCTCTCCTCCTCCGGCTGGTCAAAACATTCCTGCATGTTTACTGCATGTTCAATATGTTTCTAAAAAACTAAATATATTGTGCTCAATGGGGGAAAAAAATAGTTTTCTACCCAGACATTTAGAAATGACATGTTTCAGACCTGTAATGTCAATACCGCGCTATTTTTATCTTAAGTTATTATATCAGGGAAATCTTATTTCAGTCAATGCCTAGTCAAGAGCCAAACTAATGCAAACGCTGATCACCGTAACACGGAAGTTCTAAGCGGCCATGCATTATTATAATTTTTCTGTCTTGTTTTCTCGTTATCACTACTTAATTTTCTCGTGATCACGACATAACGAAAGTTGTTTTGTCGTTATCACGACTTAATTTTCTCGTGATCACGACATAACGAAAGTTGTTTTGTCGTTATCTCGACATAACGAAAGTTGTGGATCTCAACTTAAAAACCGTTTTCTCACAACGTTTCTTAGCTATCGCGAGAAAATCCCGTATTATGGTGTACGCGCTAGCGGCTGATATCTCCATCATAAAGTTACTAATTTCCTGCAGCAAATATGGACTTTATCTCACCGCAGTAAAGATAGTTTGCAGTTCCATATTCAGGTTTCTTTTGGCTATAAATACGCAGTGCGCTGTCATAGACATGCAAATAATACTGAATGACATTCTCCATGATTTGTGAATTCATATGACGTAGTTGACTGGCAATGAAATTGACTACACGTTCAGGGTCGCTATATTGTCTTCGACGATAAAGTTGCAGACCCGACAGCCTCCTTCTCAAGTGTCGAACACTTATGTGTAAGTCGTCAATCACTGACAGACACAGAGCTATTTCAGTTTGAGTGAGTCCCTGATCAAAAGTAAAAGCGAATACGATCATCCATGATGCTGCGATGATGCTGCTTCTATAGCATTTTCTCATGCCGAATACACAGAGAAAATTAAAAGTCGTGATAACGACAAAACAACTTTCGTTATGTCGAGATCACGAGGACATTAAGTCGTGATAACGACAAAACAACTTTCGTTATGTCGAGATCACGAGAAAATTATGTCGTGATCACGAGAAAACAAGACGGAAAAATTATAATAATGCATGGCCGCTTACACAGCAAAATCACCAGAGTTAAAATCCTGGTGTTATGGTGTTTTAGAGTAAAGTGTTAATGTTATGGTGTTGAATTAACACGGGTGGTGTAAAATGGATACTCTGACTGGTGAAACTACTGAGAGTCTGACCTCATTAACACTGGTAGTGCGATTTTACATCCGGGACATTTACGTGGTGCGGGCTTCAACCAGCTAAAACTCTTCTCGCTGACGCCATTTTATTTGAATCGGCACACCGGAGCGAAGAAGCGTGTTTTTTAAACTGGAAACATACAGAACGATTATTATACATTTATAATTGGAGAAGTGCATAAAGTAAGTGATGTATTTCATAAAGTCATGTAAATCATTGTTTTCGATTGAATTTAGGGGTAACTTACTTGTTATAAAAGTCTGTTCAAATTTATTTGATATGGATTTTAATACTTGACTTGGCTGGTTGAAACAACTAACAAAGCTATTTAATAGGTCAGTGTAATTTTTTTAATTTATTTGTACATTTCGTTAAATATCAAGTTTGTGTAGCGTTGAGGGCGGGCTGCACGCGCTGAAATTTTCTCGGCTGCCATTTGCTTCTTCGACTCACCCTGCAGACGAGGCCAGTGCCGACTTGCTGGAAATGTAGACGGTGAGTTTTCTTTAATCGTATTTCCAGTATGTAATTTATAATATCATTGTTTAAAAGCTATATTTTCTTGACGTGCTGGCCCAAAAGTGTTAACTTTTCCCACATAACGTTACGTAATTTTCTCCATTTCGGGCTGCAGAGCATATAAGACGGCGTTACGTTACAAACTGGGGAAAAAAACGCAGAAGGTAACGCTAATTTATTTATTTCATGAAGATAAACGTTCCATAAATCGAAATAGTTTGATAAATCGTTGTTTAACATTGTGTTTAACATTAGCCGTTTGTTTTAAAAGCCTGTTCAAATTTATTTGATATGGACTTGCGTAAGTTACTTGAGCTGTAGAACTTCCGTACCATAATGGTAAGTTCAAACGATTTTTTTTCAATAAAGCATTTATATGTCTATTATCTATCAAATAATTTTTGCAGATATATGACAGAAATAAAGTCAGACTGTAATGCGTGAAGCTGCTGGTGCTGTTTGTGGAGTTGTTTAATCCTCCTCTGCTCTTTTATTTCAGTTGATTTTATCTAAGGCTGTGGCTGTATGTCAGTTGTAGTTTCATTTCATGATCTTTTCTCCAGTGATGTTTCTTGTTCACAGCAGCTGTGCATCATTGGCTGAATTCACTCATTAGTTGAATTCACTCATTAGTTTTCAGTCTCTCTGTCAGGTGGACTATATTAGTAAACTCATGTAGGGAATAAGGGTGTAGGGTGTGATTTGAAACACAGCCTCTGAGTGTTGACTCTGAGCGCTGTTATTTCACAGGACTGCAAAAGGCTACTTTCTCGAAAACAACACATTTTACCCAGAATACAATGTTTTTTACGGTACTTTACTGTTGTAATGAAAAAACACCAGGATGTTACTGTCAGAATATGGCCATTTTTTACAGCTATTTTTTACAGTCTACATTTTAAGTGTTTGGATCTTGAAGCACAATTTCAGCCAATTAATTTTGTCAGTACTGTTGTACTATGTATGATTTCTCTAAATACCTGACTGATGTAAATAATACTCAGGCCTTTTTACAATTTCAGTCATGCATGATTCATGTTCAGGGCTGGACTGGGACAAAAAAAATTGGCCCTGGAATTTTTAAAGTATTAATTTCTATAATTCCACCCCCCGCCCCCCAAAAAACAAAACAAATGATACTGACTTCAAGCTTTTGAATGGTATAGTGCATGTGTTCTCAAAGTTTACATTTAAAGGTCCGGTTCTGAATTATCATTAACGTCAAAAGGTCCAAAATAATTGTTATTACAAAACTTGTTTTTCATAAGCATGCTTATAACTTAATATCACAATTCAACTATATATGCTTAATTACCATATGTATGACGTCATCAGGTTGTACTTACGTTTATGAAAATTAACCATGGTTTTATACAAATAAAAACACATTTTACTTGGTTACTATACTTAAACCATGATAACCACAAATTAACCATGGTCTTACTACACTAATCATGGTATTTGTAGTAAAACTGGTTACATAAATTGTAATCAATATGCAAAAAAAAAAACATGTTTACTACACTTTTATTATAATAAAACCATGGTTATTTTTCATAAGGGTTACTCAATAGTACTACGTTTTTATACAGCTAAATGCCCAATAAAGCAGTTCTCATTTAGACCCACATATTTAATGTTTCTGAAATAGTACTTCAATGTAACCTGCAGTCACTTCAACTGAATTGCCAAAATCTTAATTATAATTATTTTAAATATGTATTTCATGGAGCACAAACGTCCGAACTATGTGCATATTTCAACCCTTTACAGACGAACTACATTCATGCTCATATGCCAGTCAGTCAACAGTGATAGGGTTTGGAAACGCTGTTTTGTTCATTCCCGAGTCTGCTGCGGTTCGGTTCTCTGAATACACTGCTAACTCTGCCGGTGGAGAAAGACTGCGTTGGGAAAGCAAAACCTTGCTCGCTGGATGAAACCGGTGACATTATTCTACTGAATGAAAGCTAAGGTTTATCCAAAATT